>JANHGC010006660.1:250437-260814 GCA_027560395.1 Boaedon fuliginosus | reverse complement strand
GGATATTATATATTATATTGAAGAGAAGGGGAATAATGTATAAAATTGAAACTTAAGGATTGATTGGATATTTGGAATTATGCCCATGTCAACTCTGTTGTGGCAAGAGACGCTTATGTAAACAAAATAAAAAAAAATTAGATTAAAAAAAATTACAACGGCACTAAAAAAAGTGACTTATGACCATTTTTCACATTTATAACCGTTGCAGATCCCCTTTTTGCTACCTTCTGATGAGCAAAGTCAATGGGGAAGCCAGATTCACTCAACCACCGTGTTATTACCTTAACCTATATGTTATTGTTTCTGCATTAAAATCCTGCATTATGTAGTTTGGCTTGGATTATGTGCATTTTGTTAATCAAACCATTGCCATTCACAAATGCTAAAATCGTCACCACCTTAAACTTCTCACATCCCTGGTGAAAACAGGCTTTTAGTCTGGCCAAGTTTGGAATGTGGCCTTTGATATGTTGCATAAAGCTGATGTGGTCCTGAAGCCAACAGACGTCTCACATTCCCCACTGGATGCCAAACACAATTAACCTACTTGTATGCCAAAGTCTGCACTCTTCGGAATTTCGCAACAAATGCAACTCAAACCATGGAAATGCTACACAGGAAATGTGGATTTTATGTGGTTTTGTTTGCACAAAACAAAAATACACTGTACTCAAACCAACGATGTACTCAAACCAACTCAAAATAGGGCAAACCTGTACAACCAAGTGCTCCTAAATTTGCTTCAAAGACTTAATGGCTTTTTAAAACTTGTGTGTGTGTATGTGTGTGTGTGTGCGCGTGTGTGTGTACGCGCGCGCACATATATACACACACACATTTTTAAAAAGCCATTAAGTACTGGAAGCAAATCTAAGAGCACACACACACAAACACACACAAACACACACACATATAGATTCAGAAACAAAAATCTAAGTTAATTTCCGCCAGAGGAGAGAACATGAGCCTGTATTATTCCCCCTTGTGCGTATTGTGATCCCTCCCTTTCAGCTTACTGATAATGGCTGCATTGTTCGTGTCTTTACGAAAACGAAATTTTCTCAGCTTCTCTATAAGGTCTTCAGCAACATCACAAACCACTAGGGATTCACTCTAAAGAGAAGAGGGGCAGGGAGTGAAAGAGAAAAAGCACAGATGAACAAAAGGACTCTTTATATCCAGCCATAGCTATCATTCCAATCCTCTCAACTGCTGGAGATGCAATGCATATATATATATATATATAAAAATCAGGCAATATCTTATTTGGAAAAAAGCTATAGCAATTATTTTGAAGGGGAAAAAAACACATAATGAGAATGTAGTACAGTATCCATGAGGGCAACTGTTGCAGTTTCCTAGTCTGGTGCCCTCCCATAAGTTTAGTTCCATTATATTTGGAATGTAGGGAGAAGATTTCAAGACCCCGTTACCAAATCCTTTTGTCATATACAGTGGAGGCTTCCTGGGGGTTGTTGTAGTCCACCCAACTTGGAAGGACCTGAGTTGAGGATGCCTGGCTATTCACACTTTCACTTTATTTTCCTGCATACCTATCGAAGAAATCAAGCTTCAGGCAATCAGAGGATGCATACTCAGTGTTATAACTAGAGGAAGGATACTTATCCTTTTCTTCCCTCAAAATCCTTGATGGATCTCCCCATTGTATCTCTATTCCTACACTTCAGGGGGGAGAACACAAGGACTTTCAGCTGTTGTTGTTGAATTAACAGTTCCACCCTCTGGCCATGCTTGCAAGCTTGCTGGGCAATATTTTGTTGGTTTATAGTGTAAAAACTCAAGAGCCTCCTGCTTCCTAGCCTGGTGCCTTAACAAATTGACTTGTTCAGGTATCCAACACTTTTCCTGCCTTTGGCCACCTCTTTGATCGTCCTTGCTGTTGAAAGGTTTCTAACTTGTTCAAATAATTCCACTTAGCATTTCCTCTGCTCTCTGCCATCCAAAAAATCTCTACCATGCTACTTTTCTTTCATTCATTCTTTCTTTCCTTACTTTCCTTCTTCAAACTCTTCATTTGCTTGTTTTGTAAAGCATGCAAAAGAATTCACTATCCTCACATTCAACTGAAATGAATCTTGCTATGATTATAAAAGCTATTCTCACTTGATTGTCCATGATTCCAATTCACTAACTTTCCTATTTTGCCTCTCTCAGGTTGCTTTCCTGACCATTAATACCTTATGGATCTGCCTTTTTATTATTTTGATGGGGTGGATAGGTCTCCTTATACATATATAGACAATATGATCGGGGAAGAGAGGCAGGGTATAAATCAAATTAAATAAATAAGTAAATATTTGCAATTGATTATTCTTAGTACTACATGGCAACATCTCCCAACATACAGCTTGTTATCAGAGTTCAATATGGACAGCAGTGCTAAATACACTTCTGAGGAATACATCCTATTGAGTTCAATGTGATTTACTTCTGACTTAGTAGCAATTCTAGGGTATGTTCACATATTTTACATAGTCATAATGTTATTTTGGTTTTGGCTAGAATGTCTCTTGTGACTGTTTAGTCAGAAGTGTATGTTTAAAAAAAACAGGGTGAAGCCAGCCAAGAGCAACTTGTAGACTTTACAGATCTAGCATTGCAATAGGCACCATGATCCATCTCAGGAAAGAAGCCAACACCCAAGTCTCTTTGATCCAATAAAACTAATGCATGTGCTACTAAATCAGACAGCTAAGCAAACCCAGGTTTCTTTTCATTCTGCAATAAATAAATTGGAGATTTCCATGTCCAATATAAAAAGCTATGCATTTTCACAAAATGGGTGATTAAGCTACAACACTTCTAAAAATGTAGCAATAAGCACCAATTATAAAAGGAAATAAGACAATTTATGAAGAATAGTAGTTATTAGTCACAACTGCTATATATTACTTCCAGTTACCAAGGCAGGATGATTCTCAACATTAAGAAAACATCAGTCCATGTGTTTATGTTGAGCTTTGAATTTTTCATACGTACCTGGTTCCAAAAGAAGAAAACTCCTGCACCTGGTTGTCCAACATGGCTATGCTGGACTAGAGGCTAGACTAGGATATGTAAAGTGATTCAGATGTTTTTATTCAGGGACTAACTGGCAAAATTATTCAAAACAGATATTGCAAATGAAAGCAAATATGTGTTTCCCAGGATAATGTTGCAGGATCCAATCGAATTGGTCACGGGGACCAAAGGTTTATTCTTTCAAGCTTTTGGGCTCATGCTAAAGCCCATCATCAGAATATGTAAAACAGATATTCATCATTCTATATTACACAAATAAATCAGAACAGATGATATTATATTTCTTTTAAAAACAACCTCTTGCTCATAAACCCAACCTGCAATCCATTTTACTGTATGCTTACAATACTCACCGTATAAATGCTGAATGAAAATATATCCTGGCAGTTACAATTGCACACAATTACATTAAGCCAGAAAAGCCACAAACGAGTTCCCCAAACAGGCATTTGTTATGATATGCAAACCAACCATTTCAAAAAACATTTGCTTATAACAGAAGGTTCTGAGCCTGCAAGGAGTCCTTGAGCATGAGAACAGAGTATCACAATCTTGTTGCCAAGGAAAAAGAATAAAATGGATTCAGAGGTCTTCATCTTCTCTATCTTTCTGTTTGGAGATTTGGTATCCATCCTGTGCTATAGCAGGAGCCAGTATAAAAACCACAGGATTGGACGAAGATTAACTTATTGACCTTTGCAAAACGTTTTGGATAAGAATTGTTTTTTGTTTATCTTACATCTATTCCTCCAAAGCATATAATGCATTAAAAATGCATTTTTGAGGAAATAATGAAGAAAAGTTGCTTCAAAACACCTAATTCCTAGTTAGGGGCAGGAAGACAATCCTGACTACATCTGATGAGTTTAAAAACACAGGCATGTGCTGCATTTCTTCATACCAAAGTCTTAAAATCTCTCATAAATACACATTTTGGGATTACAAAAGTTGTTTTTTCAGTTAGGCTAAAGTTTCACCAAACAGTTTCTGAGCACAGAAAGAGATAAGTCAAATTCCTCAATATTAAGCAATATTTGTAGTTAGGAATTAGAAGTTGCAACAACACAAGGGAATGGATTTGAAGAGAAAGGCAATGAACACCCCCAAGGCCATTCAGACCAATCTCTCCTTGCAATATAAACAAGCTATTTCTATCTGTCAACATTAGCTATAGATAGAAAATTACCATACTTTTTGAACCAGAACAATAAGCAGTAATACCATTACTTTTACAAATGAAAATAAGTATACTCAGAGGTATGGTTTAACACAAGAAAAAAAAACATTAGCTCTTCAAATTATTCTTTCTCAGGACTGCTAAGGAGCAGAAATAAAACAATAAAACCTTCAAATTAACGCCTAGTAAATTCATGGACATCAATTCATATCAGTTTATTTGGGGGGGGGTTGGTAGCAACATCAAATGGTTTGCTGCTGCCTTCTTCCATAGTATTTTTACATTTTATTTTCCAGTTTATTTATTTTTATTTTATTTATTTATCAAATTTATACCCCGCCTCTCTTCACCCGAAGGGAACTCGAGGCGGCTAACAATACAATTTAAAAACAGTCCTATATAATAAAATTTCCAAAAACACAATCACTCAACCAATCATACCAGCAGGGATGGGTATAGGGGATCAGGTCCAAGTTGAACATCCTGAGATTTTTAGATGATTTCTCATCCAAAAACTAATCAATCAAGGTTGGCTAGATGCTGCCACCTGCTTGACAAGGAGCATTTAGGTGCCATAACATCAGATTTTGCCAACCCCTTCTACAGTTACATATACTAAAATCAGTTGGCATTTCCCCCCTACACAAATCAGTCAGTTGCAATTTCTCTCGAGGAATTCTCATGGATTACAGTTCTCCTTTCAGGAATTTTTAGAAAACATATCCTAATTAAAGGATAAAGTTCAAGTTGAACCTCATGTACATTTTCCCCAGTAAGACTTAATGCTTAGTGTCAAACTACACTATCAGGACTATAAATGTGCCTCAATCACTCCTGGAATTTAAGCCACTCATGTCTCCACTTTTCCATGAAATGTTGAAAAGAATGACAAGTGCCAATTTAATGCAAATATTTCTCTGTGAGCGTAAATTAAAAATATTTCAAGGGGCATTTTCCTACAGCAAGTTAACCCAAAGCAGTCAATACGCTACCAACCCTCTTGGTTCAATAAGGACAATCTATTATTATTTCTATTCATATTACTATTAGCTATACTAGTATTTATGAAATACTTGAGCCTCAATGAACAATCTAAAATTTCATGAAAGGGTTGATGAGATGAAGAGTATGGACTCTTAGAGGCTAAACTATTTCTCAATCTCAGAGAGAGGGAGGTGTAGACTTCAGCTCCCAGAATTTCCCCAGCCAGGTTGAGGTTGGGAAAAACTGGACTAGAGGGTAGTCCTATCTATCTCCAAGATAGGGTCTTCCTAGATGTGCTGGACCACAAATCCTAGTCATTTATTTTGATGGTGGGAAAGGAGGAGGAGGGAAAAGAAACTCTACAGACGGAAATGATCCCTTGTGCTGGAAAGAGAACTGCAAAACGGGGAAAGAAAATTGCAATTTAGTCCTACCTTTGCAAGAAGCATTGATTTTTTTTTTCTTTGAGGAGGTGGCAGAGAGTAGCAATTCTAACCTTCCTTCCTCCCAAATTGGAGGGAATGTCATTAAAAAGCAACATCAATCCGAAGATTGGTGGATCGTCCCCGTAGCTGGAATTCATCGCCTTAAGCTTCTTCAAATATTTAGGCAAAGCTTTAGGGAACCCGCAGGTTGCTTACAAGCCACGATATATCTTTCTACTTGTAACGAACAAGCTCCCTGCGTGCAATTTAGCTGAATTTGTTATTATTGGGGGGTGGGGTTCTCATTCTCCATTCAATCGCCGGGAGGGGGCTATTTCTTTAGAGCTTAAATAATCGCAAGAAGGGCGGGAAAAAGGGCGAAGACCCAACGGCTAAAACAAAAACAAAAACGAATCGCGATTCCACGGCAAGAGGTCTCGTGAACTTACCATCTTGTTAGCTGCAGCAGCCTCCTTCCCGAGCGCTGGCCCTTTAAGAACCCGGGAGGGACCTCCCCACCTCAAGCCCCAATCCAGTTCCAGGCCCACTTAGTGCGCATGGCCTGAGGACTCCCTGAACCAATCAATGGTGGCGCTCGGCTCCGGCGGCGACCTCCCCTAGCTACGGTGAGCGAGAAGGCGAGCTGGTCTACAACGCCCTCTCAAGCGGGGATCATTACAGCAATTGTCTCCTTACTTCCCTCCCACCCGGGCCTCCATCCACCCGCCCACGCCTAGAGAGGCTGGACGATAAAGAAAGTCCCATAGTCGATAGTCTATCATCCCGGGCGGGGCGAGGGAGAGAATTTCGCTCTCCCTCCTCTCAGTTAACCAGGAAGCAATGTTGTCATGGTAACCAATGAGCTTTTCTTCTCCCACCCACCAAAAAATGAGGCCGTGCTACCACCCCCTTCAAAACCGAAACAGAGCCAAGCTAAGCAAAATTAAATAATCTGATTACTCCTAAACGAAAAACAACAGTTACTTATATTTTGGACGTGTAAGTCTTATTTTAAAAGTTCAAATTTAGCATTTAAAATTGTTAATGAGGGATCCTGGGTGCTCTCTAAACTTTCTTGTTTTCTTGCAGGCGTTTCACTACCCAAACTAGGTAACAGCATCAGTGCTAGTAAAATTGTTAATATCTCTACTATGTAAGTAGTCATGTTACAACAAGGAAATCGTCTTTGGTGTATGCTGTTGAAGATTTAACCACTTCGTGAGATTGAGACTCCTCTCACAGAGACTTCTCCAATCTGGTGTTTTCATTGTGAACTGGACCACATCTTCTCCCATTTCCAGCCAGCATTGTATCTCTAGTAGCTCAGCCTGGTTTGCATTATAATCCTGGTGGATACCCAAATGGGTTTTTATATTATAATCAATTTGCGGCTCTCAAACAGTGTTTCTCAACTTTGATCACTTTTAAGATGTGTTGTGGACTTCAACTCGAGAATTCCCCAGCTGAGCTTCAATTCCCAGAATCCCCCAGCCAATGTAATGGCTGGAGAATTCTGGGAGTTGAAGTCCACACAAATTAAAGTGGTCACAGCTGAAAAATACTAATCTGAAAGATACTATCCCAATCATCTCGACAGTCTCTGGACACTTTTGACTGGAATGCAAGCTTTGGGATGCAAGAGAAACTGGACACAAGAGCATCTGCCTGCTAAGGCAGAATAAGGGTCATGGTTTTAGATATATACTTGGATGTAAGTCATGTGGAACTGAGCTCAAGTCCAGCAAATGTGTATTGAGTTTTTTTTATTGGCAATACAAATGGGATACAAATGAAGTGTATTTTTGTTAATACTTTTAGTATACAAGTATACAAGTTATATAACAAATATTTGCAAAATGTACACAACAGCATTAACAGGAAAAATAGAACTGTGATGATTTAAGGATGCTTATTTTAATTCTTATTTATTTTTATCCATCTAAGGATCCATTTAAGATAATTAAATATGCATGAAGCACTTTACTAGTGAAGTAGTAATATAATGCTTTTTCTATTTTTTTCAAGCTCACCACATGGTTTGGACCTCCAGGAGCTGCAATTCCCACCGTCTCTCACCATTAGCCTTCCTTAGTTGGAATTCAACAACTGGAAGTTGCCCATACTTTTGAGTTATGGTTTTTATAGGGTGGTGTGCTTCAATCTAATAGTGTGACATCGAGACCTGTATGTACTGACATTTAAAAAAAAAACACTCTGGGGCACGGCTGCATACTACCAAAACAACGTTTAAACGTTTCAAAGAGACAAATAGCATATTGTAATGGTGTTTTAATAATAGTATACAGTACCGCTGAGTTGAAAGGGAGGCTATCTGCATTAATTACACTACCACGAAGCGAACCGGTAAGGTGCGGTTGCAAAAGGCTCTCACCAACCCGATCTTCTGCAATAATAATAACAAGAGGAGGAGGCGGCGGCGGCGGGTCAGGAGGTGCAGCTTCCCAATATCTTGGCGGGCATGCGCTCAATCTGCGCATGCGCTCTTAGATGACAACAAAGGGACGGTCGGGCTTTGGATCGGGAGCATCGCCGCTTCTTCGTTACCTGATGGCTGCTGCGTTGTTGGTGACGCTGTACGAGTACTCCCCGCTGTTCTACATCGCCTTGGTGTTCGTCTGCTTCTTGGTGACCAGCGGCCTCATCATGGGCTGGTAAATCGGAGGGGGGGGGGGCAGTGGAGGGTTATGGTTTGCGCCGTTGGTTTCTGGAATCGAACCGGGAAGATCGGCTGAGAGTCTTGATCGGCCGGGGGAGTGTGGAGTACAGCAGTAGCACTTAGACTTATACACCGCTTCGCAGTGCTTGTGCAGCCCTCTCTAAGCGGTTTACTATTGCCCCCAACGATCTGGGTCTTCATGCAGAAAGGAGGCAGAAAAGCGAATGTCCTCTAACCGGGTACCTTCCGCTTGCGATGGACAAGGAATTCCCACTGTCGGGTTTTCCAAAGGATGAAGTGCCTTTTTAATAATGTTAATATAAAAGTATATTAGGTACTTACATATAGTAAGTCCAATCGCGTCTGGGTTGGGAATGATTCCTGTGGGATTTAACGTAGCCCACATTAAAGCTGTTGAAAGCATCGGCACGCTTAAATGCTTGTAAAAGAAAGCAGTATTAGGAACCTCATGGGTTGGGTGAGAGAGTCCATTTAAATGGGGAGGAATTGAGCAAGATAGTCGGGGAGATCCGAGAGGTTTAAATCTGGGTACCGTGGGAATAAAGCATGGGGCTTTGTAGAAACCAAGTAGGGGGGATGGGAAATGGTTTTGACAGGAATGATGCTTTAAGCAGAGTTGAAAAATGGCGCTGTTTGTATATTTTTAATGGGAGGGGGAAATAACAGTGGTTTCCATGTAAAAAAGTTGTAAGGAAAAATTAATTGATTGACAGAAGGTAATTTAAAGCAAATGCAACAGAATTTGGAGGGCATCTTCTTTAAAAAAGTTACTATTCCTTTAATAGTCCGACCTGGGCATTAATACAAATCTTTTATTTCATTATGCTTTAAGTTGCACTAAAAATGGGTTATGCTCAGTCCTTTCAGATCTCTAATTCTATGAATACAAACATTTTGTACTTCTTAGGTTTGGATGGGATGTTCCTGTGATTCTGAGGAATTCAGAAGAAACTGAATCACTTGTGAAAGTGTCTCAGAAACAGATGCGGCAAGTGAAAAATCCATTCAGTTTAGAAATCAAAAACCCAGAGACCGCTTCAGCTTTAAGTCAGTATATTGTATATAATATTTGTTGACATTTTCTGTTTTCTCTTGTTCCCTCCTTTTTTATTTCTATTTACCAGAAGAAGTGAATGAAGTGGATCACTTCTGTTATTATCCCTCCTTAAGCAATAAGCATGCAAACCAAAATAAAAAAAGGATTTTTAAGGAAAATTCTGCTCCTTATAGGTTTCAGTTTGCACTATAAATGTAACTTAACCACTGTTTGTGGGGGAAAGAAAATACTCTTTATCTGTGGATAATGGTTCCCTGTCCTTGTGGATGTGGGAGCTGAAGCACCGTAAGCTCATTACAGAGAATCGCCAGAAAGTATGCAGCTGCTTCATTGCTTAACTTTACATGACAAGAATTAGGTCATCATATTAATAGCACAATTTGGCAGTTTTAATCTGAATATATTTATAACGTTATATGGCCTCAAAAAGATAATGGGTCACTTTTGAAATGTTTTAGATTTTCACTGCTTGAAGAAAATTTGTTGAGCATGGAAGTTTGACTAGATAGACTAGAAGAATATTAGATTCATGATACAGTAGCATGGCATGAAGATAATATTTTGTTTCCATTGTTGAGTTTTGAGTAGCACAATTCTTTTTTTTTTCCAAAATACTTTATTGAACATTTTCTAAGATTTACACATCAAGTATAACGAATTCAGTGTGAGAACTATTCCATACAAGATTCGAATATCATATAGATACAATATATGCAGTATATTCAATGTAATACATCCTAGTTTATGATATAGCAGAACTTTTAAATCTATAATTCCTGATGTCTATGATCTCCCATGCCTCTTTTTGTTGAGTTTTAGTGTCCTTTCCGATTCTTTTACCTCCTTTCCAGCCAGTTGTACCATTTATCCCAAATTTGAGAGAAGTCTGTATCCCCCTTATCTTTTAACACCATAGTTAATTTCACCAACTCTGCACATTCCAGGATTTTTGTGATTAGTTTATCCTCTGTCGGTATTTCCCTTTTCTTCC
>JANHGC010006660.1:168740-183663 GCA_027560395.1 Boaedon fuliginosus | reverse complement strand
GGACTTCAACTCCCAGCTTTGTTGGCTGAGGAATTCTGGAAGTTGAAGTCCACAAGTCTTAAAGTTGCCATGGTTGGAGGCCCCTGACCTATACAGTATTATGTGGTTGCCTCTAAAGAACTGGTTACAGCAGTGCTTTACTGAAGATCTACCAGAATTGTACAATTGCTCAGCTGATTGTACTGGAAATTCTTTAACCTTTCCTGATTTAATGCAAAGCTGAAATCCCGAACAAAAGTCAGGGGAATCTGAACTCTATTTGGGTTTCAATATTTGAGGACCTGCCATAAAGAAGAGGGGGTCAAGTTATTTTCCAAAGCACCAGAAGGCAAGACAAGAAGCAATGGAAGAACACTAATCAAGGAGAGAACCAAGGAGAAATTTTCTGACAGTGAGAACAATGAACTAGCGGAACCACTTGCCTTCAGAAGTTGTGGATACTTCATCCCTGAAGGGTTTTTAAAAGAGACTGGTCAGCCTGATACAGGGTCTCCTGCTTGAGCAAGGGGGTTGGACTAGAAGGCCTCTAAAGTCTCTTCCAATTCTATTATTCTGTTATTATTAATTTGAATTGCATATATAAATCCTAAGTAAAGAATCAAATGGAAGAGAATATACAAAACTCAGGAATGAATTATGGAGTCATTAGTGCTCTCTGAACCTTGGTTGTTTGTTTGCAGATGTTTCCAACCAAGTAACATCATCATTGGCGCCGCACATTTTAAAGTCACAGAAATTGGGAAACACTGCTTTAGATGCTGTTTATTAGAATCTTTTCCAATCCTATTTTAGAGTCTGATACCTTCCCACCCACCACCATCTACCGTTTGGTAGTCCAATTGTAATATTTGAAAGAAATTTGCCAAGAAGTTTATTCTTTCCATGAACTCATAACTCTTTTGTATCTCTTGAGGGTAGCAGCTTCTGAATTAAATTCTTCCGGAGCTATTTTTTGGTCAGTATAGCAAAAACATTTGCTCAGGTTATATAGATCACAAGCATTTTGGCAAGCATTTGTGAAAAAAAGGACTTAAATCTGTCCCTTTTTTTAGTAGTACTGCTTAGTTGTAAGTGAAGCATGTGGCGTGCTCGCATTATTAGAAGGATATTTTAAGTACTTGACAGACACTGCTGCTCTCAATTTTAGATTCAACTGTCCCATGGGTGACCACATTTCTTCCTTGAAGTTGGACATTTTTGTTTTATTCCTAATTGCTTGAGAGAAACTTTCCTGAGCAAGCTGCTGTAAAATAAAAACAGTGTCTATTTTATTTGAACACAGCTTGTACAAGGGAATTGTGCCTTCAGAATTCTTCATACTCAACTCTGCCCTCCAGAAGTGTTAGACCACAACTTTCATTAACTCTTATTACTCATGCTGGCTCGGGATCTAAAAAAATTACAGCTGATACATCTGGATGGCATTTGATTGGGAAAGGCTGTCTGACTATATTGGCCAATTAAAGATAAAACCAAAAATAGGTCAGAATAAAGCATTAAATTCTTACATCATTCACTTAGAATAACTCAAGAGCAGCTTCAGCTATTGAGCAGTTCCAAGCAATGAAGGAGCTGCCACAACAAGGAAATTCCAAGTTTTAATTTTCTGCTTTGACAGTTGAAGGGTTTCTGTACCTATAAAAGCTAACTGGCCTGACTACAACCTCTTCCGTCTAACTCTGACATTATTTATATCTATAAAAGAGAAGTGGCGTGGGGAGGTGTGTTTGTATTTGCTTTATACAAACTTTCAGTCCTGCACCAATCTAGCTCAAACTTGACAGATAGATAGCTAAGCGTAGTAAGTTCAGCACTGTCGGGGTCACCAAAGGGCAGGGGGCCTTTTTGCCCCCCAAAAATGGGTGGAAAGAGAACACTCTTAATGAACAAGCAACCCTCTGCTGAGCATGTGCAGTTTTCCCTCCCTCTACTGAGTGTGTGCAGTTTTCAAACTGAGGCATTCAAATGGAGGCGCCATATTTTCAAACTGAGCTCAAATGGAGAAGCCCGCCCTGCCAAGTAAGGTCGCCTGCAACATGTGGGAGGGGGTGGCGTGGGCTTCATAAGGCCTGCAAACGATAAGGGAGGGGGCGCCAGGGGCTTCAGAAGGCTGCAAATGCTGCAGGACAAATAGACTTCTTTAAAAAAAAAAACAGAGCAAGGCCGGGTAATGCAGAGAGGCACATAATTCTGGAAGGAGGCAGTTGAATAGTTCACATCATCATCCTATACTTGTTCCTCTGAACTATGGTCATAGATGAAGTGATGTACATAATTTAAGTTACTGAATCTTTGCAGTAAATGAATATGAAAGTGACCAGAGGTTTTTTGTTTTCTCTGAAAGTTGTGGTGCCTGGATAGATGGCATGAAACCTTAAGCAATATTGTAATTCATGTTGGGATGTCTTTATGTATGTGTAGTTTTCGGGATGTTCCTGCTGAACAACAACTTATCATTTCTCTGTCGTATTACCCATGCTAGCTGGAGTTTCCAGGAGTTACTGTACAGCAACATTTGGAAGTCTTAATGAAGGTGATTTCTTAGCCTTGAACAATAGGGTAAGAACAATTTCAGTTGGGTAAATGGAACTTCTACCTGATTCAGGTTGTTCTTCTCTCTAGAGACAAATCATAATTTTTGCTTTTGGAAAGCCTATTCTAAAGATGAAGCAAATGACGTTGACTTAAAGTACAAATTATACAAATTTGAAAACTAAGTAGGACCACATAACATTCTTTGGATTCAAGGACATTTGATACAGTCACTTTGTTGTAGCTAAGCAGTTCTGGATCTGCTTAATGACTGAGGGTAGTTAACTACGAATTGCTCATGTATTGTTGAGATCCATGAAGAGAAAAAAAATACAATACATACAAAGCATTACTTTTCCTTCCTTTTGATGTTTATTAATAATTTAATGAAACCATGGGGATTTCTGAGACCTGTAATTTTTTTTAAAGCTGTATATAAAGGAAAAAGAAAGTTTAGGTTTCTGGCTATTGTTGCTTGTAAGGAATAAATTTGGCTAGCTATCAGTGGTCTGGAATGGCTGATGAAGTTTGGTCAGTGCAATTATCTTTGGAAAAGAACTTATTTCTCTAACCCTTGTTCATTTCTTCCCATTCAGCTATACCTGCTCTTGTTTTCCTGTAGGATGTTTCCAGGGCTTTCAAATACAACAGTCTCGCATTCTTCCTTTCCTTACGTCCCTGGTTTCCACTGTTGTACTTTCCTAAATGGGGATCAGTGATCTCGAAGCAAAAGAATGCAGCTAACCGCTGTCATTTGGGATCCTCTGAAGTGCTACCCTACGGAAACTCTGCATTCTTTAGGCTCGCTTGTGGTGTGCCAGCACATTCCAATGAACTGAGGTGGAAGCGAATAAGTGGTCGCGAGCACGGCCATGATTTGGGGTGGAGAAAAGGATCGTAATTTTTAAAAATACTCCTAATTATATTCCTTCTCAACAAGGGAGCTTTGGAAGCGTTTTTAGCTCTTTAGAAATGTAGAGATTTCTCTGGCCTTTTTTACATCTTTAAATTGGGCTATGATCTTTTTTTTTTTGACTTATTTTTGTAAAACAAAAAAAAAACCCTTACTGTCACAATGATCTTATTTTTAGATCATGTAAGGAAAAAAGAAAAAGAAAGCAAGCAGGCTTGCACTGTTTTTTTCTTATGGTGGATTTTAGAAACATACCCACACCCTCAATAGTTCCTCTTTTTTTTTTTTGTTACCCTGCTTTGAATGTAATTGCTAATCTCTTAATTTTTCTACTGTAAACTAGTCATGAGATACAGCTATTAATTTGTCAGAAGCTGCAATTTAGGGAAGTGCTCTGGATTGCAATTGGAGGATGTTGTTCAGGTGGCTGAATTACCGACTTTACCCCGTAAAATGCTTTTAATCGGTGCCTGATGAGCATCTTCATCTGTATTAACCTTTCTCAACCCGGCCACATTCCAGATGTGGAATGGACCAATTGGAGAAATCCCCAGAATATGGCCATTGTGAGAGTTCAAATGGAGTGCCAAGATTAGAAAATTTGTCCTATAAGTTATAACCACCATTTCCTGTTGAAGCCACTTTTTTTCCTTAAAAGCTCAACCGGAAGATTCTACCCTTCCCCCCTCCAAAAAGCATCTTGATTTGATCCTTTGACTTTCTCTTTTTGGGGTGGGATTGGGGTGACATGAAAGCTGCCTTCCAGTACTTGAGGGGCTGTCACAGAGAAGAGCAGTTCTCCAAAGCACACCTGAGGACAAGGCAAGAAGCAATTGATGTAAGCTCATTAAGGAGGGATCCAACATAGAACTAAGAAATTTCATTAATAATATAAATTAATAGTACTAAATTCATTATATCTTAGCTTTCCATAAAGTTTTAGCTTCACAGACCCTTCTTAGTTGAAAACAAGTAAAATATGACTTATAGTAGAAGAGCAGTTCCAGACCTTTCCCTTAAAGTGGACCAATGTATAATAATTGAAAGCTTTTGAGTACCATCATGGAAAATAAGGATCAGGAAGATGATATCTGCTGATATTGTGGCATTTGCGTCCCGTCCCAGAATTAAATAACCCTATTTAATATTAATATACCAGTTATATTAGTATACCAGTTATTTCAGGTGGGCCAAATCTTACAAGATGGTTCAAACTCATGAATTATCTAATCCATTTAAAGAAGTGCATCATAATTTTGCATCCATGCTGAAAATCACCTGGAGAATAGCTTGATTCCCTCTTCTTTGTTGCGCTGCACAAAGAGGGAATCAAGCTAGTCTCCAAAGCACCTGAAGGCAGGACAAGAAGCAATGGGTGGAAACTAATCAAGGAGAGAAGGAACCTAGAACTAAGGAGAAATTTCCTGACAGCTGGAACAATTGATCAGTGGGACAACTTGCCTCCAGAAGTTGTAAATGCTCCAACACTGGAAGATTTTAATAAGAGATTGGACAACCTTCTGCTGTCACATGGATCATAGATTGAGAACCGTTGTGCTAGAAAATGTATGAAATACAAAATAGAAATTCGGATTCTTTTTTTAAGGAAAAAAAAACATATTTTGCTGTCAAGTGGTTTATATAACTCCATACCTACAGCAAAGACATTGATTAGTGATTCAGCCTCCAAAACAAAACATTGAGTTATCCACAAGAACCTCCAGAAATAGGACTTTGAGACCTAAACAGGAAATCAAATATATATTCTTTTTTCCTATGGAAGGTGGTTTACTAATATCTTCATAACTGTATTTCTAATTAGCATGTTTATGAATTTTCTATGCAATCCTGTGAGCGTAATCCTCAGTTTTAGAAGTCAGAATGCTGCAAAGCAATACAAGTTAAAAGTAGCAGCGCTTCTGCCTGAGGTTCATCTGCACCTACTAAATACGAAAGGATAAAAACAGAGCAGCCCTGTGACAAAGAAGTTGGTCTGCCCCTGGTTTATTCCTGGCTGCTGGTGAGACCGCAAATGTATTTTTAGTAATAGAGTCATATGTTTGCTATATCTAGCATGTGCCTGTACTTTTTCTCTCCACCTCTTCAACAAGGTTGTGGTCTTCTTTACAAGACTATTATTCCTAGGGATTATTTCGCTCGCATATCTTTAAAACACCAGAGTTGGACCCTGCTTGTTTTAAGAAATATTAACATGTCTTTTGGGGAAAAAAGTCTGCTAAAACAGTGCTACTTGTAGTAATAAAATATATAGATGCACCTATTTACACACCTTGCTTTTATGTGTTTTCCCAAATTTTTACAACAGCTTTTTATTTATTTATTTATTTATTTATTTGATTTATATCCCGCCTCTCTTCCCCCAATGGGGAACTCGAGCTGAATTATATATTCAATAGATCCTACTATCAAGGGCAGGGGTGTCAAACTCACGGCATCACATTGTCGTCACGTGACCTATCATGTCTTTTTTCCCCTTCGCTAAACCGGGGGTGGGCGTGGCCAGCACGTGACACATCCGATCCACGGGCTACAAGTTTGACACTCCTATTCTAGGGCACCACCTCTTTTATCCTCTAGATATAAAGATAAACAAGTTGAGATTTCTCTCCTTTTCTGATTTTGTTGTTCTTTTAAAACAATTAGGAGTTTCAGACCTCCTTTGATTTGCATATATTGCTCATGTATTCTGGTATTGTGATGTTTTTCATTTTTGCCAAAGAGATTGCTCAATGGGAGAGGGTATAATTGCTCAATGGGAGAGGGTATATTTAGAAGTGCTAAATTAAGTTGCATAAAAATAAATAGATTTAGAGAACGAAACTGTTCTTTACTTTTGAGAAAGTTTGACCTCCATTTTTGGGGAATACAGGTAGTCTTCGACTTATGACCATAATAGATCCCATCTATCTTCAATCATGACAGTCATAAATTGAGGCACTCATATGACCAGACCAAATTTTACGATCTTTTTTTTTGCCGTGGTTGTTTAGCAAACACTGAGGTCATTAACTGAATGCTGTAGCTAAGGGAATGCAGCAGACGTTAAGTAAATCAATGTGTTCCTATGGGAATTTTTTGCTGGGAATTGGAGTCACCTGACTGTTGAATGCTGCAACCGGTCCTAAAAGTGAAGCTGTTCCAAGCACCTGAAATGTGGTCATTTGACCATGGGTATGTATATGCACCTGTCAGAAGTTTGGAATTGGGTCATAAGTAGCTTTCGGGGGATCAATTATAACTTTAAATGGTCACTTAGCAACTGGTTGTTAAGTGAGGACTACCTGTACAGCGGATCTGATTGAAAAGAGGTCCACAAGGGGTCAGCAGCATGTTTCAAGTTCTCTCTTTCTGTATGGAAGAAAGTCTCCACCCCGTTGTCTTGCTTTCCCCCTGCATCGTTATGAAAACGGCTGCAATTCTCCAGTGCCCAAACTCACCCTGAAAACATACCCTTTCTATACCCTTCAATCAACAAGCTTCTGTTCCTTTATTCCAATTGCAGGCCATTTTATTCTTGGGTGTATGCTTTTCCCAGAACCAGAAGACATTTTAAGACTTGATGATAGACTAGATGGGAAAAGGTAGAAAGATTTTCCTCTCTTACCATAGAGGATATGATATTTTCCCTGTATTTTACCCTCAGCCCTCTCTGTTTCTCAGCCCCAGTTGTATCTGGGACTTTCTCACATAGTCCCATTTTCCATACCAGAAAGAAAAAGAAGGCAGAACACTGATTAAAAGAAGAAAAAGAGAGTGAAAGGCCACTGTTGTGGGGAAGAAAAATAAATATTCCCTGGACCTGATTTAATTGGAAGGGAACAAAATCTGTCTTCTTATCATATTAACCCTAATTTTTAAAATCAATCCGTTCTGGATTGTGTTGCAGCTTGTCCTGAAAAAGCAGGTGTAATCATTAATTATAATTATTACAATAATACCCACAAAGAACCTTAAGGTAACATTTCAGCTGTTGGTCAATGTTATATAAGAGAGGCAGATTGTCATTTGCTGAATGTAAAGAGAAAGCCAATCTATGTGTATGCAGAAATACTTTTATTATATTTTGTAACGGTAGAACTTTTCTAATATAAGTATATAGCTCATTATGTCTTGAGATTTCCTAAGGATGAAAAATGAGATATTGAATGCAGAATACTCAGTTTGGCTATTTTTTATTTCATAGCCACAATAAACGCCCATAAAAGAATAAGATTAGCTCATACAAGAGAGAAATCTCTTTTGTACTTTCCCATCATCATATTGATTAAAGGAGTGGCTGAAAACAATTTTAAATCTAAAGTGCTACGTTCTCTTCAGAAATCTGAATATAATTTTCATTAAAACTTTAAAACAAGAAGATAAAAATGAATGAAAGAAAAGAAATGAAAGAAAGAAAAAAGCTGCAAGAAAGCAAAAGCTACAAGACAAGAAAAAAGTTGAAAAATAGAAAAGAAACAAAAAAGATAAAGTAGCTTCTGATACTTTTCACAGCAGTACAAGAATATTTCAACCTCTCTAAAGTTACATCATATTACTCTTCTTCCTATAATCTGCCCTAATTATCAAAACCATAATTCACAATTTTATTTTTTTTATGTTTACATAAAAAAGAGGGTTCAAGTTACTGATAAACGCAAATAATGTGGTTTCTCTATAAGTCGATTTATCCATCTCAGCAAAATCTGCCAAGTTAATAAACCATTCCTCCATAGTAAGTAATGTCAAATCTTTTCATCACTTCTGCAGTAATCTCACTGCAGTAATCATATATTGAAATAATATTTCATGCCTTTTTTTTTCTAGCTATTTATCCATTAATTTATTTTATTTATTTATTTGGATTTATACCCCGCTTCATTTCCCCGGTCATTAATGCCATTTTCTTCAGAAATCTCAGTGGTTGTAAAGAAATAGTCAGCACTGGAAAAATCACTTTTTAATCATCTGGGAGTTAATTCCAAAAACAGCTGCTTTAGACAGGAATTTCTAGATAACCTAGCTGGTCAGATACTCAAGAACATGAAACATGATACAATTCTTGCTGCAAACTCTTAATAACATTTTTTAAAATTACATTTCTATTGACCCTATTAAAATAAAAGCAAGGACAAAATTGTCCTCTGAAAATAAATTACCCTACAGTTGATTCAGCAAAATAACAGGGTATTACTTTGTTTTAGACTTGGAAAAGGAGATGGAGTTTTAGTATACCAATGTTCCCTATTAAATGATGCACAATTACTTCAGAAATTAACATGTAGAAGTTCTTGTGATTTTTAATACTGATATTAAATTATTATATTAAAGTATTAATAAAGTATTTAATACTAGCATTAAATATTTAATATCAGTATTAATATGTAATATTAATTACTAATAAATAATATTTTACTACTAATATTAATATTAACTATAGTTTTAAATAATTCTACTTAAAACATGGGTGGGCAATTTATGGCTCTGAAGGTCATACCAGTAGTTTGGGGCTGCAGTTCTATAAATATTTGTGCTTATACACACAAAGTCACTTTCCATCCTAAATGCATATACTTGCAGCTCATTTTCTCAGTAAGCTTAATTCCATACTTATATACAGCCACCCTATTTATTTTTACATGCAAACCACATACACGCTGCCCCATTTTGCCCCACAGATATCTTAGTGTAGTCCTTGACTTATGATCACAATTGAGCCCAAAATTTCTGTTGTTAAGTGAGACATTTGTAAAGTGAGTTTTGCCTCATTTTACAATCTTTCTTTCCACAGTTGTTAAATGAACCATTGCATTTGATAAATTAGTAACAGTTGTTAAATGAATCTGGCTTCCCCATTGACTTGTGAAAGGTGATCACATTACCTTGGGACACCAGAATGGTCATAAGTATGAACCAGTTGCCAAGGTTCTGATTTTTGATCACATGAACACGGGAATACTACAAAGGTTGCAACTGAAAAATGGTCATAAGTCACTTTTTTCAGTGCCATTCTAATTTTGAACAGTCACTAAATGAACTACCTGTACTTAAAAGTATAATAAACAGGCTGCCCTTATCGCAATTCATGTGGCCCTGAACATTTTTATTTAATTTTTATTTACTTATTTAATTTGGCATCCTTTTAGCCAGTTATTAATTATTTAGCCAATTATTATATTATCTAGCCAATAAGCCAATTATTAAAATGTTAAGCCTTGCCTTCTTTTCAGTATCCGTGACTAAGGTTGCTATTCAGGTTTTCATCTGACACAGATCCCTGGAAGCAAGATAGCTTTGCTTGTCCACAGTTTTGATGTTCTGCGTCTTGTACAGGTCTTATAGTACTTTTCAGTGTTACAGTTTTTCCAGATATTCTTTAGAAGCTATAAGTCTGCTCAAGACATACGCACTGTCTAGCCAGTGCTGTGACTATCCTCACGCAAAATTCTGCATCCACTTTACAGAATTTTTTGTGTGTATCATAGGTCAGATTTAATGATGAAAAATTATTTTGGATTCAAATGTCAAACTTGGCTGCTCTGCCTTAAAATGTGGTACCTTTTCTTTGATTCCTAAAAAACATCTCTCATAACTAGTCATTCAGTTACAATAGTAAAGCTTCCAACTTGCTGTATTAAAGTATCAGATAGACTCTCGAGATTTGTTGTTAATTGTCTACACTAATTGGGACTCATGTGGTGTACTAGGGTGTCAGCTGGTTTGTGCTCTGCTCTTCACAAACAACAGAAAATAAAACCATTACACATAAAAATAACTGCAATAATCTGCTAAGGAAACTGAATTTTACCAAGATTTATTTATAGCATTGATTTTTTAAAATCCCAGTAGATATTATTGGAGTTACGCTAATTCAGGCACATTCTATATACAGCTTACTTTCCCAGATTGTCTGCATGTCAGCATCACTTACGTTCTGACATATTAATGTGTTTGTTCTTAATAGATTTTGGTGCTTTGTAAGATTCTCTTTTAGAAGTGTGAATCTAGTCATGGTATTGGGGCCAGGGAGTTGGTTGAGTGATTGCATGCCATTAAATCAATATCCACTTTTTGTAACCATGTAGATTTTTCTCCACAATGATCTGGTCTTCCGACCCTGTACCCCTCACCACTGGTGGGGGGCATATTTTGAGATTTTTCTTCTTGCTGTACAAAGTTTTCCCCACTTTCTATGCATTCTGAGTTTACTATTATGCTTCTGCACAAGCTGTATGTAATTTAATTGTTCCCTTCTCCTTAAAATTCTGTATTTAACTGAATTGATGGAGCAGCAGGGAGAAAGTAGAAAATTAATAAACCTGTTGCCTGGTATGAGCTAATGATTCGTGGCTGGTTTTTCAAGGTATAATGTAATAAGGTATATATTCTTATTTACCATTGAGTCTCTGTAAACAGGAATGACACAGCAATAAAAGTAGTACGGCTGATTCAGCATTTTTCTAATAATTTTATTTAGATTTATCAAGGATAAAAGACTAATACAAACTAAGAAAAATATAAAAAGTAAAGAGAGATAAATGCAAAATGAGAGAAAATAAAATAAAAAATAAAAAAAGATATAAAACTAACTCCTCCCTCCCAAAAACTATAAACAACTGTGGGAACTTAACATCTTCTCTAGTATTTCAAAATATTCATATATTCTTTTATAAAAATTTATACAACCCACAGGCAATATTCTTCCAAGTTCATCTAGTTCCTTGACTTTCCAAAAATTAATATTGTAGTCTTCCTTTTACTGTTTTCCAAAAATTAAGTTTTTCTTTTTAATCCTTAAACTTACATGAAACGTCTTTCATCTAGAGTAGAAGAAAACTCTCTGGCAACACTGAAGCCTAAAAAAAGTCTAGTGTGACAAAACTTGCCTTTAGGAAGGTTCTTAACATCCAGAAAAATTACTAAAGAGGAACTTCCTGAAGTAGTTAAAAAAGGAAATGGGCAGAACCAGTGCCCAAATGGAGATGCTGAACCCCATTTGCCTTCAAAATCTTCGTGGTATTCTGAAAACACTCTGTTTGGATCAGAGTGTTTTCAGAATACCACGAAGTTTTTGAAGGTGATCCCGCGCAGCGCACTTTTGACAGCCAATCGGGAAGCGCGTCCACAAAGCGGGTAACCAGCAAACCGGGAGAAACCCATCCCTGGTACTCAACCAACATGACCCCAAACTATGCTAGCCAAAGTGAGAGAAGTTATAGCCAACCTTTCGAGAGACTCCCAGAAGGAAGACCATTCAAAGATGTCATATATAGTTATTACAAATAAAACAATTTTGTGTTCTAACAATTTTGTGTTCTGTCTTCTGGGGGGGAGGGATTTTGAAAGATGTTATTCACTCTGCACATTTTCTGATTTTACTGAAAAAGTTCCTTCCCTGGCCTAAGACATAGTTTGGACCTCTACACTGATTTTATTCCTCTATTAATCCCCGGAAGTCTGAGCATAGCCATAACAAGATTAAAAGTGAACTGAAATGCCTGATTGCCTGCCTACTAGGGCTGCAAGATCTCAATTTTTTTTTAAATCAAAAAGAAGTTGGCTCTTCAACATACTTGGGATGGAAATACAGCTGGGAAAGGAGACTGGGTGGAATTTGGGATATTCTTTATGAATGTCCCTTCCAAGAAATTAGCTGTCTGTTTCTCTTTTTTCCTTTCTAAAATTTCCACTTGGCCATGGACTGCAGAGCCAATAGCATTCCAGTTGGCAGAGTTTCTTTCCAGTTTGGCTGAAACAAGCAGAGATTTTATCCTGATCTTCCCTCCTCCTTCCATTTTTTCTCTGCTAATGTGGAAGTCATCATGGCTTTACGTCATATGGCAGTGAACCCAGGCACATTTTATGGCCTTGTGAGTCATCATTACTTTTCCAGCGTCTGTGTCATTAGCTTGGAATTTGTATTTGAAACTTTCTCCACACTTCATTTACTCTAGATTTTTTTGGCAAGGGTGTCTGCTTTGGTGTTTGTCGCTTAACATGGTCTTCCTGGCCCTGTTTACACAGAATTTTTCAAAAAAAAAACCCCTCCCATGATACTGGGGACAAATCCAGGTTGTAATGTTCACAATTATCCCACTCTTCTCCGGTTCTTTACCATTAATAAAAGCATATCAGGTGTTGGTTTGTCAACACATAAGAGCACTCATTATACATCCTTCACTGAATTTTCAGTTTTCTTTAGAAACAGGTGAATACAAAGAGAAGACATCTGGAGAACTGGAAGATTAGTTTTTGAACAGGAGAAAGCAAAACTAACATTGCTCCAAAGTGTGTTTAGCTCTTCAAAATAATCTGATTTGAATCCCTGTGTGCTTCACTTATGCTGACTGAGCATGGTGTTCTAACACATCATAAGGACAACAGGTTGGAGAAGGCTGGTCTCTGCCTCTGTAAAAATGCAAAAAAAGCTTATATTCTATATATATCCTACAGCATCTCTTAGCAGTCATATTTTTAATGCTCACATTGCTTAATAGCTGCCAAATTGAAATGATGGAATAATTTCTGCCCATTTTTCTGGGTGAGAGCAAATTGGAAGGGGATTTATGACTGTCCTTGCCCTGGCTATCTTTAATACATATTTTCTGCCCAAGAAGAGGCAGCTTCTAATTAAGCTTGATATCTCAAAAATCTTGAATCTTATCATTAATGATAATATTAGTTTTCCCATATATAATATATGACCAATCATTTTGTTGTTGTATGTGTGTACATTGAGAGATTCCTTGTGTGTTCAATCACACTTGGCCAATAAAGAAGTCTATTTATACTTATTTATACTAGAAGGAGTCTTTTACTTACATGACTTTTCCCAAAGTACCCTGAAGTTTTGTTTATAGAATGTGGTAGCATACTCACAATGTGTAAGGGAAGGATGGCAGTCCCAGAAGGCATAATCTTACTCCATAGAGGATTGTGGTGGCAAATAATGGTTACTACTCAATTACTTTCTCTGGGGCAAATTCATTGGGACTTTTGCCCTATTCCTGGAACTCTGTTCAGAAATTTTCTACTATGCATAATCCTAACATTGCATGCTACCCAGAATTGGTTGCTTCCGCATTCTATTCTGGTAAGGCATGATCTCTTGATAGAAATACTAGCTATGATAACCTAGTTTCCTGGGAGATAGATTGCCCAGCACTACATAGCTTCTTATATCATAGTATTCCCATCTATATATATATGGCCCTATTTGAAAGTAATGTTAGTGATAGCAGAAGGATTGATGTACATCAGCTTCCCATGCTGTTCTCTTGTATGAACAGAGAATAAGAATTGAAAGTGATGGTGAGATTTGTTCCATAGAAGGAGCTCAGTTTCCTTCTGTTGTGATTCCTCAAATGATATAGCCTTCCTTACAAAACTATAAGTGACCTTTTCCTCATCTCCTTCAGGCACTGGGGGGTTATGGTTGTTTTAATCTTTGTTTTAATTGTATTTTAATCGTACTTTAATTGTACTTTAACTTGGTGTAATGATATTTTATTGTTGTTTTAAATGTTGTTAGTAAGTAAGTAAATAAATAAATAAAATAAATAAATAAAGCGAGCAATTGCCCCATTTCTCAAACTGCTGTTGTTTTAACCATCTTTCAGGTTTCTCCAGCTGGAATTTAGCTTGTTATTTAGTTTGTTTTAAAGGTTTGGAAGGAGAGCATCTCAAGGAGTGAGTGGAAAGAAGTATCATGATGTCACAAGGACAAGCCAGTCTTAAAGGTTTTCTTTCTTCCAAGCTTGTTGTGACATCAGAGATTACAGGTCTAACTAAGAAAGAAAAGAGGTATGTGAAAGTGTGCATTTAGTTGGTTTGTGACCAGTTGGTTTGTGTATGCGAGTGTTATTGGATGCCCCCTGGACTTAAGCAAGACATGAAGATTCTGTGAGTGGACATTGTGGCTTTTCTGCCTCAAAGGAGAGAGAGTTTAGAAACCTCTCACAACATAATTAGGTTGGCAATGTGAAAGAAGTGTATTACGAGCATCCAAATTTTTTTTTTTTTAAACCCTAAATGGAAAGAAAACACTTGAAGCTTGTGTTCTGCCTGCTGGGGTGGAGAAAGGCCAAGTGAAGCTGCAGTCTAATTTTGGAGTGGTGTTATTACAGGTCACAGAGTCATTTCACCGGCCAGTCACAAGAAAGAAATTCCGAAAGAGCAGGTCACATGGTGGCACAGTGCGCTGCGGAGCCTTACGCGAGTGACGATTTATTTTTTAATTTGGCCAGGAGCCCTACATTACTTTGTGTCTTCCTTACAAAACAAAACAAAGCAATGACTCTGGCTTTCCCTTTCCTGTTACACCACCCCCACCCTGTGGCACTGCCCAGTAATCTGGAACGATGTGTGGCAGTATCGGGTGAGCCATGCTGTTTTTATTAGTTTCACTTGTATTATTTTTGTATGGAAAAAAAATCATCAGCAAGTTAGCAGCTTATATTTGAGGGGGTGGGAGGGGAAGAG
>JANHGC010006660.1:121104-136609 GCA_027560395.1 Boaedon fuliginosus | reverse complement strand
CCAATCAGAGGTGGTATTTGCCGGGTCTCTGAATCAATCAAAATTATCGCTACCGGTTCTACGGAACCTGTCAGAACCAGCCGAAAACCACCTCTGGTACAATCCCAAAACATCTAAAGTATCATTTGAACACCATCAGCACTGAGATAATCCCCATCAACTGCAAAAGGCAATTTTTACTATTACTTTACTTCAAGCTTTACTTGGAACAACTGACATCCTGGAAAAATACCTTTAACACCATCAAATAACAACACCTACCTCTTCCAGGTCCTTGGGAAGAACTTGATAGCTGGATAAAAATGCCAAATCCAGTTTAAATGTTTTGTTGACTGTTTGACCAAACATAATATTGCAATTTTTTTTTTAAAAGAAAGATTTCTGTAAATCATTTTCAAAATTAAAATGGGTTGTGTGTATGTGGAGGTCCACTCCACATCCCTATTTTTTTTCTTTCGCTGTAAATTTTGTGAATTATTTCCTCAAATTATCTGCCATAATCCTAAAATCTTGGTCAGTCTTTGTCAACTTGGAAGCCTTCCATCACAACCGTTTTACACTTGCCCTTACAAGCCACATTTCATGTTCTAATATTCCTTGTTCTAATTTGGACAGGGTTTTTGTTGTTTTTTTGTTTGGCCCTCTTCATTAACCCTCACTTGACAAATTGAACTGATCTTTTTGAAAGCTAAGGAGATTCTGACCTACTGCCTGAATGGAAAACAGCCAGAAAATCCCAGCTGGTCAAAAATCCAGATAGCTTCTTGCAAGAAGACAAGAGTAAAGCACTTCTGTGGGGTTGTTAAGAAAACAACCTGTATGTGTTATGGAGTATTCAACTGGGAGCAGAACACAAAGCTATCTGTATTTTTTAAGTATTTTTTTTTCCTTTGAGTGATGTTACATAATTTCTTACAAACATAGACACCAGGTTAGAAAGCAAGAAACCATGAGTTCTAGTCCTGCCTTAGGCACAAAAGCCAGCTGGGTGACCTTGGACCAATCACCAGGAGACTGAGAGTTCTCGTCCCGCCTTAGGCACAAAGGCTAGCTGGGTGACTTTGGGCCAATTACCAGGAGACTGAGAGTTCTAGTCCCACCTTAGGCATGAAAGCCAGGTCGGTGACCCTGGACTACTCATTCTCTGTCAGCCCAACCCACCTCACAGTTTCAGAGTTTTGACATCCAGCTTCTCTCCCCTGTGGCCATGGGACTGCAATTTGGATGTCTGTCAACTGGCCTGCATTTATGGCTATTTGCAGCACTTGTGATCACATGACCGCAATTTACAGTTTGGAGGAAATGGGTATTTACTTCTGATTTCTGGCAAAAAAACAAAACAGCTCATAGTGAACAATAGGCTTGCTGAACAATCTCCTGGCGTTTACTTAATCACCCGTGGTGTTCATTTTATGACTGCCCCAACAACTGTTGCAAAAAAGGTCATAAAAACAGGACAGGTAAACTGCTTTACTACCAACATGATTTAGAATTGTAATTACCACGCTCAATTATGGTGGTAACTTGAGAACAACCTGTAGAGCATAGGTCCCCCCCATCCGCGGGCTGGGCCAAGGCCTGGTCAGAACCAGGCTGTGGAAGCAGCAGACAAACATGTGTGAGCAGCTCTACACTTGCGTGCAGTGGGCAGGTGAGTGCGCGTGGTTGCATTTGTGTGAATGATGCGTGCATGCATGCCCACCACTTGCACAAATGGAGTTGCACATGCAGGTTCACCCACTGTTGACAAGGAACCATCCCCTCTCCCCCTTCGCTGGTCCACAGCAGCCCCCAATCTTTTAGACACCTGGGACCAGTTCCATGGAGAGAGGTTTTATATCCTGCCTGCATCCCAAGGATGGGGCTTCACTAGTTTGTGTGGCCCAGTTTCTGGCTTGCCGAGGCCTGATGCCAGTCCACGGACCAGGGATTGGGGACCCCTGCAGTAGAGGACTCAGGTTATTGTTTACATGCTTCCAGTGGTGGGATTCAACTGGTGTAACAACCGGTTTGGTGAATGTGTGCTTCGCACGTGCAATGCATTTGAAAATAGCAAGAAAACCTACCTTATACTGCAGCCCTGGTGAATAAAAACAGCTGTGGCATGGCAATCCGCACTGCCGTGTCAATCAGCTGGGCTTCAAACAAAAGAAATATAGGACCGGATAGCTCAGAGGTGGGTGGGTGGGGCCAACTGATTGCCAGAACTACTGATTCACTCAAACCGGTCCGTACCAGCTGAATCCCACCCCTGCAATGCTTCTGTTGTAAAACATTCCTCTACTCTTATACCCAACTTTCTGATTTTTAACCCATTATTGTTCCAGAAAATAAAGTTTCCTCTGGTAGGTTGGTTTGGAAATCTTTGATTAAGAACGTGCTTAAAGGCCTTTCTAAATTCCAAGAAGCACTTGCTTGTGGCTGCTCTCAAAGCATTTCAAAAGGTTAGGGTTGGAGTTTGAAAGAGAAGATAGGAGACGAAGGAAGAAAAATACCTGCAAAAGACAAATTAGAGATGATGGCTAGCAGCTTTTTTAAAAGGTAGGGAGTAGCAGGGAGGCAAAATTGCGATGTAGACTAGAGTAGATATAGTGAGTTTTACATTTACTTTTTCATTTTTATTTTTTGATCTTATGATAAATAGAATTATACGTTATTTTCCGAAGGCTGATATTAGAATGAAAATGAATTAATAAAAGAAAAGAATGTTAGTTTAAATTAAGTACTAGAAAAAGATTTGGAATTAATCATGGATAAAGACAAATGTGTGATTTTGTAACCTGATTAGCACGATGCTTGATGTTGGTTAAGGATGAAATTCGTAATAAACTTAAATAAAAAAATACATTAAAAAAAGAATTTTAAGTCAGAAAGCCATAAATAGTTTGAGACTAGCATGTTTTTATGTACAAATAAAGTGATAGACTGATATATTAAAAAAAGCAATAGAGAAATTATTGAAGTGAAATGGAACACAAGGAGAATAAAACTCAGATGAATACAGAAAAAAAAGGATTACAGAAAGAAGGAACACTATCCTAGCCTTGGCTGATCTAAAACAAAGATAAATAGGATCAGACTTGGTTAGCTTTGAGTAGGAGACATCCAGTAAATTATAAGGCAGTAAGTTAGACTGGGTTATGAAAAAAAGTCCAAAAGAAAGCAAATCATTCTTCTGTACTTTGACCAAGAAAACGACATATATGTATCGATGTAGTCACAGGAAACAGGCTTCTCATGAAGGAATTTCAAACTTTTGTTACCACGAATAAAAGAGAGATAAATACAAGTAGTAGTCTCCAACTTAAAACCACAAATGGGCCTGGAATTTCCATTATAAGTTATTGTAATCACAAGTCACGTCATATTCAATTTCACAACAATTTCTACAGCAGTCATTAAGGAAATCAGTGTGGTTGTTAAACAACTCACATGGTCATTATACGATTCCAGCTTCCCCAGTGGGCAATTTTTTTGCCGGAAATCTACAAAAAAAGGCCACAAGTAGTGATCATAGCAATAGGACTTAGACTTATATACCACTTCATTGTGCTTTATATAGCCCTCTCTAAGCGGTTTACAAAGTCAGCATACTTCCCCCAACAACCTGGATCCTCATTTTCTCCACCTCGAAAGGATGGAAGGCAGAGTCAGTCCTGAGGCAGTGAGGATCGAACTCCTGGCAGTGAGCTGGATTAGCCTGCAATACTGCATTCTAACCACTGCGCCACTACGGCTCCTAAAAGTCATGTGACTTTCTTGCAAATAAATTATGCAAATAAATGCATTATAAATGGATTTATAGAGACATAAAGAGTGTCACAAAGTCTATCCTGGGCCGGTAACATAACTTACACATCCATACAGACAATCAAAGCCAGATTTAGAAACTATTTTAGGATAGCTTCCAAGAAAAAAAACTACAAAACTTTCTCTTTTTTTCCCTACTAAAGGGTTAGATAACAATCAACAACAAGAAGAACTTTGAAGCACAAATGGAACCTTAAAACTTTGTAACAAGGGTTGACAATGTTATGGTTTCAGTGTTTTCAGATGAGATTTTTCTAGCTATTGATTTGGCTGCTGGGTAATACGGAAAGCTTTAAAATATTCTAACTGGTCAATTTTTTAAAGTAACTTCTCAGAAAATAAAATAAAAAAAAGATGAAATTCAATGCTGGGAGACATCACTGAGGGAGTGCTCCTCAGTGTTCATCTACACGTGTTCCAAAAATAAGCACTACAGCAACTTACAAATGTTCATTTAATGACCGTTCAAATTAACAACAGCCTCAGAATTAATGATGCCTGTAAAAGGCACTTCCAATCATTGCAAAACGGGGTCCCACTCTCCTGCAGCCATGTAATTGCAGCCTTGGAGTTTGGCAACCGGTTCGCACTTACCACCACTTGCCAAGAACCTTCTGATCAGGTGATTCCCATTTGCAATCTTCTCTAATGACTTCCTTAGAAGGTCACTGGGAAAGTCAGCAGGGAAGATTGCAAGCCAGTGCTACCTGCCCAAGGTAGCAGCTCCTGCCCTCTCATCTCTGGGGGTCTGTCTAAAAAACGTTCCCTCCTGAAGGATTTCAAATTTGTGCCTGCTTGAATTTTGGCTGCAGAAATCACTTTTTCAACAGGCCTTAGGGATGGGAATGCTCCTTTTTTGTATTAATGAAAGTGGAGTTCCATTTCTTTCAGGGACTTTGTTTTTATTATATTGTATTGGTTTTTTAAACTATACAGTTTAACCTTATTTGTGTGAACAAGGTAAGCAAGCTGTTCAGACTGGAGGGATATATAAGCCCTGTAACTAAACTAACAGAAAAATCAATAAAGTGGCCCTATTTTGTTCCAGCATGCGAGCACCCGATTTGGCAGGGACAGAACTTGCTCGCCATAATACATTCTCATGTTGTCCAGCCCACTCTGTCTGTATTCATGATGAGCATGCAGTCATGGGAAGCTTTCTTTCTCCCTCTCTCTCCTTTTAAAATTTTGTAATCTTATTCTCAACATTTATATTTTCATCTAAAAGCTAACAAGGTCATTTGCAAGAGTTCTCATAGAAAAATCACCAAAACGTCATCAGATCTTGTGTGGGATTATCAGAAACGCACATAATATTGCGTGACATGTTCACAATCTTGCTTGTCTTGCAGCATCTTGAAGAGGGTTTTTTTTTCCAGCAGTCTTCCATCAGATCTCATGAAGTGTCAGCTTTTTCACACAGTATCTTCCAGGCTTTTGACATATTATGTGGATGCAGCAGGAGCACCACTTTGCACCATTGAAACCATGTTCCTACTTCTGTTTTAAATCCCTGTAGATGTCACACTGTTTAGTCACTTTATAAGTAAGCATTGTGGCTCCAGTTGAATATTCTCATCTAGGGACTCAAGAAAAACAGTGAAGAATAAATGGAACTGTGTGAACAGTGCAATATTGTAGGTTAGGGAAGTGTTTAGAGCTGTTGGTAAGAAACGGAAGTTGCTCGCTAAGATAGTCTAAAGGGAAAGTTAGCTATAACGGTGGTTTCTTTCAAGTACTTTTGTTTCTTTCAAGACAAAATATTTAGGCTGGGAGATAGGCTTAATATTATTAAATTAAATAATTTTGTTTTGCTAACTTTGATCCCGAAATGAAGTTTTCATATCCAAGGAGTAAGTTTTGAATACAGAACAGGAAACAGGAAAAATTTATCACCTGTTTACATGGAAGTTGGCCATGTTGGAAACGATGTTAATGTAGATGGACCTGTGATCTTATACTCTTAACAGGGGTTCCAATGTCATGATTTCTCCCAGTAGAGGCTGGGAACTATAATTGTACGAAGTTGATAAGTTCCATTACCTTCAACCTTCCTAACAAAAATGACGGATAATTTCTAGATTGCAATTCAGTATATAAATACGTTAAAATTATTTCTAATTGAAAAGCTTCTAAGTGAGAGTAAGGGTCACATAAAAATTATTGATGGAGACAGTGAGCTCCTTTTCACTAGATATGCTCAAGCAGAGGCTAGAGTTCTGTTAGGCGTGAGTTAATTTACATTGTTTTTCATCAATCTTCCCATCAATTTATTCTACCGGTAGATTGGCTAAAATAATAGGAAATGATATGGAGGAGCAAGGATTTTAATCTAGATTTCATAGAATAAGGATTTGAACCCAGATTACACAGAATCAAGGAAGCATGTTTGTTACAGTTTTGACTTAAATGGGTGTGTAAACTCAGTGATCGTTATTTATGAACAATTATTTAGGGTTTAGTATCAAACCCAACGGACTTTTATTTATTTTACAAATAATACAAAAAGATTAAGCAAGTCATGGTTGGTTGCAATGTAGGAACCAAAGCTAAAACGACATTTTTAGTGTCTTATATTCTGCTGACTTGTCAGGTGTTAAACATTGTTTAGGTTTCTTCTTTGGGTCGTCTTTCTGATTTACCTTATGCAAGTTCTATTGCTGTTTCATTGTAACTCATGCTTGGCTCAAAACTATGACATGTTGGGATGGTTCAGGATTTGAGATGCTCACAGGTGGGTCTGTTTTGCTACCTGCAGGATATCCTAGAAGGAGGCAATCTGCGCCTCCCACTGCAGGAGCTTCACCAAATGATCCTTACCCCAATCAAAGCATACGCTTCTCGGACCCTGTCAGTGGATGAGCACAGTTCTCATCTCCATCGACCAATTTCTCTGATTGGCTCGGACAACCCAGGGTCGGATTGCAAGGACTCTGCCTCAGGAGGAATGCAGCACCACACCTTACCCGGTTGTGAGGGGGAAACTGGGGGTGTCCCTTTGCCAGAAGGGGACATCCCAGGACAATTTACTAAAGTGATGGGAAAAGGTGAGTTTGCTTTTTTATTCACGGTCCGCTTGTGCCTGTTGCAAATTGTTATTCATTAGCCAGTCTGGTCCAGGGAGTTCTTACTCAGTTAACTAATTAATGTAGAGGCTGATCTAAATGACTCTGGATGGTTTATCTCTAACTAGCTGATGACCCGGCATTGTCCGGGTAATTTTTTATGGGACCGCCATTTTATGTCGGGGGGGTCCATTCTGGCACCCTTTTTTTGGGGGGAAAGAACCCAAAAACCCATTTGTGACCCCCCCACAGTGTTTGTCGCCAGAAGGTAAGGTATGTGTATGCCAAGTTTGGGCCAGATTGGTGCTGGCATGGAAGAGCCTATTGAGGACATACGCACAAACCCACACACCCACAAACCCACATACCCACACTTCTTTTTTATAGATATAGATAACCAGATATAGATAAAAGAAAATTACACATGACTGGAAGAGCAAAGTGTGAAGATCTGGAACAAAGCAAAACCGAAAAGGTGGCTCCACGATCACATTGGCCTTAGCACTGATTCAGAGAACGGAGCAGTGAGGAACTAAAGCAGAAGAGCTCAGCCTCTTTTTCCAGAATCCTGTGCAAGCAGCCAACCCAGAAGCATCCATTATGGGAAGACCTAGAACAGGGCTGTCAAATTCGCGGCCCACAGGCTGGATACATCATGCCCTGGCCACTCCCACGCCCAGTTCTGATGTCTCATTCTGTCCCCATTTATCCGAAATGCAATTGCTATATACATTTGCTGGGATTTGTATTCCCTACCAAACAAACTGCAGTAAAGATCTCATACTTTGATCTTCCCACCTTTCATGGTTGCAGCAACAGCAACATTTAATACAGGCAGCAAAGCATCGGTCCAGGGCACTTGCAACTAAAATGGATTCCAAATTCAGCTGTGTTTGGGGTTGTTTGAATTCAAAATATAAGTGAGCATATTTTTGCACATAAACAAATCCAGAATCTGTTTCCCAGATAGCAGGATCTTCCATAGAATTATAGAATACTTTTAGCCTTTCAAATGAAAGTCATTCCATACCATCCGCTGTATATGGATCTACTAACTAAACCATCTGTGACAGGTGACCATTCATCCCCTTTTTGAGAATGTCCAGTAGGGGACTCCATCTTTCTTATACACTAGTGTTTCTGAACCTTAACAACTTTAAGATACACATATGTCAACTCAAAGAATTCCTCAACCATGCTGGCTGGGGAATTCTGGGAATTGAAGTCCATATATCTTTAAATTGTAGAAGCACTGTTGTAGACAAACTGTTCTCTGCTGTTTTACATCTCCTGGTCAGGAACTACGTCTCATTATTCAGCCTGAATCTTATTTCTTTTGATTATAACTCAACAGCCCAGTCCTGGGTTGTTTGCTTCCCTAGTTTCAACAAAGAATAAATCTGCCCTTTCTTGCGCATTACAGGCTTTTTAGATGTTTGTAAATCTTTGCAAGCTAAATTACCTAGCTTCTTTGACAAATCTTCACAGGGCTTGGATTCTAGCATCCTGGTAACTGACTTTGTTCTGGCTTTGGTCACTCTTCTTAAGTGCATTGCCCAAAACTGGACATAAAATTCCATGTATGATCCAACCTGTGCTTTGGGATAGCCATTCCCAAATATAAATTTCAGATAACCATGATGTTCCATTAGAAATAATAGGTCAGTACATTCAAAAGATCAAAAAGTGTGAACTGCCATCTCCAGAAGAATTGTTCTGGCTACATATGCAATGATTTACTGACATAATGGCCAAATGCTGGGTGGAATCTGGAGGAAGAAAGTTAATTGGATCCATGGACTGCAGCATCCTTAGGGATACCAGGACTGTAGCAGAAACACACTTAAGTGCAAAGTGTTTGACAGTCAGACTTTAACACCTACTGTTGACAAATATTGGCCTTTTAGGACTTTGGAGCAACTGTGTCATCAAGATGTGCTAAATTATAGCTTTTTTAGTTCCTGGTCAGTTTGCTCAATTGCTTTCAGCAAATGTTTGACCTTGTAGCTGCTTAGTCTAGTGGTTAAGGTACCAAGCTAGAAACCAGGAGTCACTGAGTTCTGATCTTGCCTTAGGCATGAAAGCTGGCTGGATGACCATGGGCCAGTCACTTTCTCTCTTCCCAGACCACCTCACAGGGTTGTTGTTGTGGAAAAATAAGCTAAGGAAGGAGCATTAGATATAGCAATAGCACTTAGTCTTATACACCACTTCATAGTGCTTTACAGCCCTCTCTAAATGGTTTACAGTGTCAGCATATTGCTCCCCACAGTCTGGGTCCTCATTTTATACCGACCTCGGAAGGATGGAAGGCGGAGTCAATCAAACTCCTGGCAGTGAGCAAAGTTCGCCTGCGATACTGCATTCTAACCACTGCGCCCCCACAGCTCTTCAGTTACCACAGCACCACAGTTCACCATCTTCAGTTATTTATAAAAATAATAAAGGGAGGATATAAATAAACAAAGTAAATAACTCAAGGGTACTGTATTATGGTAGACTAATCTAGATATCAAGATTTGCTCTATGAATCCAATATGATTCAGTATGAAGCAATGTATTTTTATTTATTTTATTTTTACTTTATTTATTATACTATTTTATTATAATAATAAAGTAATAAAATGAATAACAATAAAATATTATTATGAAAGTGTATTTGATTGTATTATGCTCGTGCCCGCCCCCTGGTGGCAATGATTAGGTTCCATTATTCCATGTCTGTCCCATCTACTAAAGTCCTTCAGTGGCTTTACAATAGTGGAGCTGGGGAAGCAGGAGGCCCAGCAGCTTCCTTTTAATAAATCATCTGGAATAATTCCAAGTTGACACCACAGTAACAGAAAGCAAAGGATGGAACAAAACTGAAAAAGGCATGAATGGAATCCAGCCCGTATCTGTGTACATTTTTTATTGACAGTTGTTTCCCATTGATAGTAATTCTTTTCAGGTCACAAGAATGAGGGCAGTTTGAGTTCGTTCTTCAAGAGATTTAAAACAATTGCAAAATTCTCATTAAATTTAAAGTTAAGTGGTTGATCATGATGTTGGTTTTTTTTTGCAGTTTGTACCCAGCTCCTTGTCTCCAGACCTGACGAAGAGAATATAAGCTCCTATCTACAACTCATAGACAAATGTCTAATTCATGAGGTGAGTAATTTTAGGGAGCTGAGGGGAGGGAGGGAGATTGGCAAACTCTTGTTCTCTTCCCATTTTTAAAAAGATTTGCTAGTTTTGCTACATATGCAAATATGACAAATTGAGCACTAATATTGGCATGGGTATGGCCTAGGGATACTATCTCAGGTCTAGGTAAAAAAGTTCCTGGATCAGTTCCTGCCCAGCTGGGTAATTTTGGGAAGACTCTAATACAAATCAGTCAAAACCAATTGCCAGTTATTATGAATACAGTATTAAATGAAACACTCATAATCAAGTGACTAAATGATTTCTAAGGATCTTTTCTGATTCTTTGCTTCTCTGTTAATAAATTGATGTTAAAAAGCTTCTGCTTTACCATAAACAGACTAATGAAAGAAACACCTCTAGATATAATTGCTATTAATTTCCAATTACAATTAGCAAACATTTTCCTTATATGGTTCTAAATACTCTGGAGTTTTTTCCCCTCTGTTGATAATGATCTTGCATAGGTCAAATGTTGTTGCCTTGTTCTTTGTCTATGGTCACACTTGGGCCTCCCTCTGTGCTGCAATTTCTCTTCTCCAATTTTGGCATTCCTGAACTACACATAGCTTACTGTAACTGTCTTCTGGCTTCCAGAAAACTTCTAATTTTGTCCAGACTTTTGATGATTTATGTTTATCAAATAACGCTTAGCATTTATAGCCAGCTTTTCTATGGCATCTGGCATTGAAGAAAGATTCCATAACATCTGGAGTACTATAAACCAAATGACCAATTGACTGGTCAACCTTAGCCGCCTATCATCATCTCACCTCATTTCACTTTTTTAAAGAGCAAATGGATCATATTATATTTTTCGCTTCATCCTTGCCCAGACTTACAGTTTAAATATAGTTGAAGCTGACTATTAAGGGAACTCATTAGTTTCAGTTCAATCTCTCATGAAGTGCTGCTTTCATTCTCCCCACAAATGTTTGTCAATCTGGTGCAGTCTGACCAAATCTGTCTTTTTAAGATAGTGTAATAATATTTATTCCACCTGGCCCTAGGAAAGCAAACAAAGCTATGGTTTGTTTAGCCACAATCTCTTAATTAAACCTAATAAAGATTCAGAAGTAAACAAGTTCAACAAAGGTAATCAAAAGAATTAGATTCTAAGTCATGTGAAGAGAGATTGAAGGGACTAGAGTTGGTTAGCCCTCCAGAAGGGAAGATTGGCTGAGAGAGATGATAGCACTCGTCAAGTAACTGAAATTACAGGAGAAGTAGTAGAAGAAGGCAAAGGTTTGTTGTCTGTTGTTCCAAAATTCAAGAGATGGAATAATGGTAAGTTACAAGAAGGCAGATTCCAGTTGATTGTTAGGAACAAGATTTTTTTTTTTAATGATGGAAACAGTTCAATCTGAAATGGACTGAACATCCAAACAAGATGTGCTGCTTGTGGTTGAAGAGTGCAATTCCAAAGTTGGAAGTAGAAAGGAAAAAAAATATATAGTTGACACAGAAATAAAGGAGAACAGCTAAGTGGCTTCTGCCAGTCCAATTATTTCCTGATTTCTAACCCAGTCTTCAAAGAACATGGACATGGACGTGGGCAATACATGGAATGCCCAGAAATTAAATTGTTTATATGATTGATACAAGTAAGTGGAAGAGGTCACTTATAATAGCAACGGATCATGAATTGCTCGTATGCAAGTTCCAATTCAAGCTAAAATAGAAAGGCGGTCAGTTTCCAGGATATATCTTGAGCATATACCCACAGTTTTTAAGCAGTACATTGAGAATTGCCTTGAAGTCTTGAGCCATGTATAGGGAAACAGAGAAACTGTGGTATAAAATCAAAGACATTGTTACAGATAAATGTGAACAGAAAATGCCAAAGACGAAGAAACAGACGAAAGCAATCTGGATGTCAGAACAAACAGTGGAAATTGCCAAGAAGAGAAGCCAGAGCCAAGAAAGACAAAAATTGTAGGAAGGAACATTGAAAAGAATTTCAGAGAGCTATTAAAAAGACAAGAAACAGTATTACAGTGAAATCTGGAAGGACATCAAAGATGAAAACAAAGACAAATAAGATCCAAAGGATCCCCAAATTTAGAAAGAGGTTCCAACTTTGCATTGACTTACTAAAAGATACCAATGGACAAATAGTAACTGATTTCAAGAAGATCAAACAAAGTTGGAAGGAGTATGCTACAATTCTGTACAGTACAAGAGAGATATCAACATCCAAGATTCCTTAGAATATCATCCCTATTTTCAAGAATTTCTAGTACAGTAAGATGAAACTAAATCAGCACCCTGATCATTACCAAGCTAGAAGGCTACAGAAATTAATAAAATACTTAATAGAGATATGGCAAGCAACAGAAGAAGAATGGGTAAAGATTCTAACCAAACCGTGTTAGCAGATCTGAACAATAACACAGTGGCCAACATATTGGAAAAGTTATCCCAGGAGATTTAACAGTCTGTGCAAACTATTCTATAAATATCCTTAATTTCATATGCTAGCAAAATAATGCATAGACATGTAACATAGATTGGTATCTTCATGGAAAGCAAGATGCCAGATTTTCAGGCTGGTTTTAGAAAATACAAAGGAACATGAAAAATATGCATACTGGGTAAATAAGAAAACCAGAGGATATAATAGAAAAGCCTTCACTTGCATAGACCATGTCAAGCTGTGAAATGTCCTTAGAAAAATGAGAATCCCAACATTTCTAATTGTCCACTAAAGTTAGACTTTAAAGAAACAGGATAGAAAGAGTATTAATGCTTTTGAATGTTGGTGTTAGAAAAGGCTTCTGAGAATACCATGGTTAGCTTAGGAAACAGAAGGGGTCATAGACAAATCAATCTTGATTATTTACTTGAGGCAAAATAACCAGGGTCAAGTTATTATAATTTGGACTCATTTTATGAAGACTTGGCTTTCTCGAGAAATCTATAGTACTGGGAAAGATGAGTGGAAGAAGAAGAAGATGGCCAGCTGCAAGTGGGTGGACTTGATCATAGTGCCAATGGGTGTATTGTTTCAAAACCTGAAGGGTCAATTTGGGACAGATCAATTTGTGTGGTTGTTAAGGATGGACACTGACTTGACTTGTTGATTGGTTAACAACAAGATGTTATTGATGAGCTAGTTCCCAGGGAGATGATGCTCAACCCCAGTGTCGCGTGTCAAACTGGGACTAGACAGCCATCTGTTGGGAATACCTGAATCTGGATTCCTGCCCTGAGTAAGGGGCCAACCCTGGTCTAGGCTAGAGTGTGCCTTCCAACTTTTTCATCATGCTAAACCCAGTAGAGACAAGTAACATTATGGTTCACAGGAGACCAGTGTTTCTAAACTGTTGATCTCATGAGAACTTTGAGGTTTTGCTGCTATCGAATCCACGTTAAAATGGTGCTTGGCAACTTGCGTGTGGAAAGAGCAGTAATGGTGTTTGAAACTTGGAGAGAGGCTATTTCACAGCCCCTCCATAGAATCCCACGAGGATTGCAAGATTAGTCAGATTCACAGCTTCAGCCTGTGGGGATTCACCTCAGTGATCCTCAACTGCAGAAATGTTTGTGCCTCAATTTGTCTTTCTTCAAAGCATAATTAGTTGTACTGAAAAATACAGATTTCAGACTCTTGAGTGTAAAACTTGAACAGTGGCTGCCTCTAACAAGGTACGGTGTTCCCCTCATTAGTCAAATGTTTTTACTGATAAGCCAGTCATCCTAATGATGACGATGAGGATCCCTTGTGACTTTTTCTTCTAATCATTATTCTATTTTGAATGTTTACCCCACCCTCTTTTTCCTTCCCCCCTCCCTCCCATAACTTCCTCTCTTGGGCAGGCATTTACCGAGACACAGAAGAAAAGACTGTTGTCATGGAAACAGCAGGTGCAAAAACTGTTCAGGTCTTTCCCTCGCAAATCCATCTTAGACCTCTCGGGATACCGGCAGCAAAGAACGTAAGATCGGGGCTTCGTCCCGCAGACTCAACTCCTGGGAGTGCCAGTGCTATAGAGAGTTGGCTGTGTTAAACGCTGTGGGGCTAGGCCTAGAGGGCCAGTGGGTGGGAGGCACACCTCTTGGATCCGGGGGCGGGGGGGGAATCAAGGCTCACGGTTGCCCAGGAACAAGCCTAATTCAGTCTAGCAACTTTTACACTTCCACTGCGCCTGGAAACTATGGTGGGTTGAGCGATTTGTGATCAAGTGACAGGGTAGGAGTTGGAAGAAATCACACATACAAAATTATTAATTTCCAGATTCTCGACAGGAATGTGGCTTTAGTGTGAATTAAATTATTTGCGGTGATTTATTTATTTTGGTCATTTCAGCCCAAAGCTCTAAAGCAGTTCTGTAATTCTGTGAAGCCTTAATTAATTGCAGTATTTTAAAGTGAGTTTGCCATGTCTTTAGCTTTAAACAAGACAACGTGCAAGGGATCTTTAGCTTCAAGGCCCCCTCAAAAAGAGGGAGATTAGGGCACCTTAACCAATTTAATATATTTAACATGAGTGAGGTGTCTGTTTGGGGTTTATAATACAGGAGGTGAATTGCATTGAATTGGATTTGTCCGATCTTTAAAAAGAGCTTCGGTGGTGCAGTGGTTAAATGCAGCACTGCAGCCTATCTCTGCTGACTTGTTCAGCAGGTTATCAGATCAAATCTCACCAGGCTCAAGGTTGATATATTTTTTTCTTTGATTAAAACAGTTAATTCTCCAGTGGGGTCCTCCATGATGGGATCGGTGTTGCTATTGGGCTCTGCTCCTCCAATCAGGCAAGTCAGACTTGTCTCTTATGAGTGGAGCTCCCTCACATGCCCCAGACAGATCTTGCCTCAGAATAGGCAAGTCGGATTTGGCTCTCTGGAGCCAAATTTCTTCTTGACCTTTCTTTTAGGGACTTTGTCCTTTTTCTTTTGGGAGCTCATCTTCTGCTGGCTCCCCTTTTGCAGCACCTGGGACTGCTTCTCACCCCACACCTTGCAATTCCAGATCCTGGCAGTCACTGGTTGCTGGGATCTGGGGGGAGCGCTCTTCGAACCCCTCCCTGGAGGTGGAGGGGGCAACCCATCCCCTTCCCACTGGTGACCCTTCATGGGCAGGAGAGGTAAAATAGGCAGCCATCAACTATAGGGCCCCTCCCCAGAAAACAAAGCAGCAATAAGGCAGGGAAAGGGGGGTTAAAAATCCCTCACACACCCTCTGCCCCTCCCCAAGAGGGAGGGGCTCAGGCCAGATCAGGGGAGGTCGGCCTGGCTGTGAAGCACAGGGGTCCTATTTCACTGATGCTGGAAGTTGATTATCTGGATCCTTTGCGGTATGGTTTCAGGCCCGGGTACAGCACCGAGACGGCATTGATCGCACTAGTGGATGATCTCTGGCGTGCCCGGGATAGGGGAGTTTCCTCTATCCTGGTACTTCTTGACCTCTCAGTGGCTTTCGATACCATTGACCATGGTATCCTT
>JANHGC010006660.1:101471-116728 GCA_027560395.1 Boaedon fuliginosus | reverse complement strand
GATCACACAAGGTGTGATCTAAGTTCAAGATAATCCCATGACCCTGGGACTCTGCAATTGTCACAAATGCATGCGAATTGCGTCTAAATTTTGATCCCATGATCATGAGCAACAGTTGTAAGTGTGAAAATGGTCACAAGTCACTTTTTTCAGTGCTGTTGTAACTTCAAGTGGTCACTAAACAAATGGTTGTAAGTCAAGGACTATATGTACAGATTCTGGTACAGCATTTGTTCATTAATATTTACTATTTTAATGTTTTATTACGTTTAATTTGTTTGTTTGTTTGTTTATTTATTTATTTATTTATTTATTTATTTATTTATTTGATTTATATCCCGCCTCCCTTCCCCCATCTGGGGAACTCGAGGCAGCAGTTGTCAGTTTATTTGGTTGTAATCCACTAGAATCGCCTCTAGGTGAGATGGAAATAAATTCATTATTTACTTATAGAGAACTATTCCCACACGAAATGCTGATGGACAGGACAAACCCTGTCAGGCAACAAATTCTCTTCAAGAATTAGTTTTAGGGGAAATAATTTTGATTCCCAAAAGTTGTTGTTACTGAGATCTATCCTCTTTAACTGTTTCTGTTGAAATAAGTGGGGATATTTACAAGGAATATCATGTTAAACCATGACTTGTTTAACCATAGTTTATTAAGCCCCACTTAGCAGAGTTCATAAATCATGCTAAATTGCATTAATGATTTGCAAATATCATGCAGGATGCTAACAAATCACAGATAAATACACAACTCGTGGTATCATTTAGAATTCATAATGCCTGGGGGTTACACAGAATGAAATCAGAATGAAATAAACCTCATTATGACTTACTATGTCCTGGGAATATGCTGAAAGTTAGGGATACGGAATAATCAGCTTCTAGATTTTTGTAACAGGGATTTGAATGGTGAATTCTGGAGAAAGATCTCATCTTAAGATGTCAAGAGGAAAGTTAGAAGTGGCATCAAATGCATTTATTTATTTATTTATTTATTTAGATTTATATCCCGCCTCTCTTCCCCAGTCAAGGGGAACTGAGGCGGCTATTGGCTCAGTCTCTGTGAACTCCGTGAACAAAAGCACAACTTGTTCCTAATTTTATTTTATTTTTTAAAGTTGAAAGTATGTTTTATTCATCCGTCTGTTTCTGTGCCCGATTGTGCATCTTTTTCCATAGCATGTTGTTGTCTTCTGTCTTAATTACCATCTTCGGTAGACATAGATATTGCAAGGAATTGAAACCAGTGGTGGCGTTTCCTCTTGCGGGAAGAAAGGCAGGGTATAAATTCAATAAAATCAAATCAAAATCAATCAAATATTCAATTTTTTTTTACTACCGGTTCTGTGGGCGTGGCTTGGTGGGCGTGGCTATGCTGTCACCCAATCAGAGGTGGTATTTGCCGGTTCTCTGAATCAATCAAAATTATCGCTACCGGTTCTCCGGAACCTGTCGGAACTGGCTGAATACCTCCTCTGATTGAAACCTTATATTGTAATACATCTTTTTGGCTAGAGTTAATCATCCCTTGCTGGTGGGATTATAGGAGATTGCTTCAAAATTATCTAGAAGAATTGAGAGAACTTTTGTTGAGTCTAAAGTGACAAAGTCCTTTTCTTTTCCTTTAAAAAAAAATCACACCTTGCAATAGCTATACCCTAAAGTCCTGTTTAGCTAGAGGAAAAACCTTTCAAATAACAGTGGAAATTCTCATCTGCTATATTTAGTCCTCTCGTTATCTTTGCAGAGTTCCAGGTCCCTGTGACAGAACCCGACATCAATAATAGGCTGGAGTCCTTGTGCCTGAGTATGACTGAACATGCCCTAGGAGGTAAAAGCTATTATTTTTTTCTTCTCTCTTTTACGCCCAGATTAAAATTGCATCAAGTCTATCTGATACTGTGATCCCCAAGGCTCAGACTCCTGCTACTTGCGTAATAGGGATTTAATATTTGAAAGCTACATATATGGAAACTCTTACTTTTGCCATCAGAGTGGTAATCTTTGCAGTTTTAGACTTTCCTTCTCCATTAGGCACGTCAGCCGCTGGACATTAATTCAGCTTTAATCCAATTACATTAGAAGCATTAGTGCTATCTGTACTTGTTCTCTGATCTTCTCCAACAGCTCATCAGGTAACTTCCAACCTGGGGGTTCACCTGCCAGTATAATGTTGACTTTGTTCTGATTGGGAATGACTGTGTTTCTGGAAAAATACTAGAGTGTGTTGTCCAAAAGGTGTTTTTTCAAGAGGCAACTGGACTTTCTGGTTTTTCTTTGAAGATGTTTCGCTTTTCATCTAAGAAGCCTCTTCAGCTGTGACATGCACAGTCCTAATATTTATCATGGTTATTAGTATTTTCCATCCCATCTACAGTGAGCTTAATGCATGAATTATAAGAAGAGTAAAATCACATAGAGTTAAAACAAACATTAAAAATACTCAGGGGTATCCACAGGACATGATAAAAAAAATCAAAAAGTAGCTATAATAGTGCATTCAAAACTCTGCCTTTTTTAATGTTTCACAAATAAATAAAAGCAGGCAGAGCTTTTAGCAAAGCATCATAGTCACCATCTTCCGTTTTGGACCATACCCCACAAACACTCCTAAAAACATTTCATTAGAAGTAACAATTGCTAAAATCAATAAAAGCAGTAGAAGTCCAAACAGGAGACCCGCTAGAAGATGAATCAGAATTTTAATATGTAACAGAAAGGAGATGAAGCTGATGGTTTTTATATTCACGATACAAAGTCATTCACTCTCAGCCCAACCCACCCCACATGGTTGTTGTGGGGGAGAGGGGGGAGGAAGAAGAAGGTGTGTTGGATATGTTTGCCACCTTGAGTTATTTGTAAAAATATTAAAGGCAGGATATAAATAAAAAAACAATAATATAATGACACATTTATTTCATCACTGTATGTGCAAATGTCCTGAGATTTTCCTGGCTTCTAAAGGAACTTCAGTTGGGTTGGTGGAAAAGGAAGAAAAAAAACTATTTTGTTTTTAAAAGACATCTTGCTGAGACATTTCATAACAAGACTCTGTTCACTATACATTGTTTTTTATTCTGAAAAGATCAAGCAAAGATCGTCCGTCACATAACATCTTAAAGAGAGAAAAGGATTGAGGAATTTGGGTTTATTTTTTTCACATGAACATTAAGCAAGATAGGATGGTGTTGATGTTTTTTAATTAGGATAAACAATAGATGAAATGAAACCTACATATCCACGTTTGTTTGACTAACCACATTAACAGGGAGCAGCGTAATAGCTGGCCTTGGAATAGGTGATGATGGTTAAATATAGTTGTGGGGCTAAGGATGGACGGGCTGTCTCCATCCTTAACAAAACCCGCTGTGTCTCTCCTCCATATGTGCTTGTGTAACCTACAAGCCACAGCCTTACCAGCAGACTTCAAAAGTATTTCCTCTGTCTCGTTCCTGTGCTAAATGGAGAACATTATGCAGGTTTGTGAGCTAGACAGAGGGGGAGGCAGGAGGTGAAGTTTAAATAGACAGCGGCTCCTTTCCATTTCTTTTGCCCTCTTTGAAGTTGTCCAGTGTAGGGCTACCAGATTTAAGCTGCAAAAAGAGTATTGTCAATAATGACTAGGATAATATTGAAGACATACAGAAAACTTAAATGTCTCTGTCATCTAGGGGTTGTCCAGCTTTTTGCAGCCCAGATCTATTGATGCACTTTCAACATACACAGAAAGTGTTGAGAGATAGAGGCATGGTTCGTCACAAGAACACACAGTAATGTGGCTGTGTGTTGGGCACTGAGGACTATAAAGGATGCCTTGTGTATCAGAACCAAGCCAGCTGTGGTTTATTCTGTTCACGGTCAAGAAAACATTGCTTAGCACAATGTGTGAACCAGTCTTTGATGCAGTTGATAGGGAGAGAAAAGCCATCAAATAGAAATTCCTACTGCTAAATGAACACATTTATCTTAAAACAGAAAGCCACAAGGTTCTTTAAGGAGACAGCTATGAAGCTACCAACCGTCCAAGTGTAAAGTGATCACTAATAAAAGACACAGTGCAACTAGTGATTTGTTGAAAAAGGCAGTTTTAATAAATAAATTGAACCTTCATTTATCCACTCCAGTACATAGGAAGGGAACCACATCATTACCTTCTGCCTGTAGAAAATCCCAGGTTCATTGCCTATCAGTTCTAGCTAAAAGACACTGGTTGTATTATTCACTGGTTGTACTATACACTGATTGTGTAGAATAGCAATAAGCTTGACCTGGGGGGGAAAGGATTTTATTATTTTCTTGAGGAGCTACCAAGAGAAAGAAGTTGGTGTCAGAAGGTTAACAACTACTTGTTATTAGAGACAAATCCACACGATGATTTTGATGGCGTTACGAGGGTTGCTTCAGATGAGTGGATGGGTGAATGGATGTGCTTTGGTGCTCTTTTTGCTACTAGTCACAGATCGCCATCTGTTGGATTTGCTGAAGCATTGTCCCCATAATGGCACCTATAACGGTATCTCATTTACATAATATTGCAATGCTGAACAAATTGGAACAGGAATGAGTTTGAGACAGAAAGAGATTCTTCTCTTGTCTCTATTTGTCTTGCTCAAGTCCCCACTGAATCCAATTTATTAGAATGACTGTTACTTCACTTCCTTGCTGGGAATCAGTCTTCAAGATGATGCCAGAGCTACTACAGGAATGACTGTCCTTTTCAGGCAGTATGTGCCATTATATGATTTTATATAAACTTATACATGTCTTATCATTGATGTGATCTTCTCTTGCAAGCTTTCCTATGGGAATAATGAAATCTAATGGGATTAGATAATTTTGCAAAGACTTGGCCATATACAAATATTTTAGCTTTTTGTGGTTAGTATTGAGCAGCTTCCTGGATACTGTGGCATCTCACGACACAGCACTGCCAACCTCCCAATCTGGAAAATCTACTTTGATTGATTTAACCTGACCATCTGATTCAATGTCTTCCCAAGAGAAACCAAAGTAATATTGGGATAGTACTGCAATTTATCCATCTCCTAACAGTGCAGTTGCTTTGTTGCAAAAGGTGATGGGTGGGAGATATTTCCCAGTGGGCTGTATTTTTACCTATAATCCTCATTGCTAGATGTATCTGAGGAAGGACTTGGTGAGAAGGGGTGGAAATATCCATGCCTTACTTCAAAAAAATGGGTAGGTTGAGATAGGTTGGTCTTTGCATTACTCTATCCTCCTTGCTACCGAATTAGAAAGCCACCTGCTGTTCCCTTTGGACAATGGGTTAACTAACAATGTCCAAATCCTTACAGATGGTGTTGACAGAACCTCAACTATCTAGAAGATGGAAGAATCTGCAGTGACAACGCTGGCCGTGAGAAAATTTGGCTGCTGGACCAGTGGTGGATTTCATGATGAGTCCCTTGTCATGCTAAGGGTCCCTGGAGATACATTGCATCCTTTCCTTCTGTTCTTCTCTCTGCCTTCTCTCTCTTCTCCATCTCTGTTTCCATTGTGAAGGGCTGCTTATCTTAATGGTTATGTCAGAAGCAACACAGCAATTGTGTCATCAGAGATAGCACACACACACAAAAACAACACTTGGAGTAAGCAAAACAAGTTGGGGGACTTCACCTAAGGGCTGGCATCCCGGTGCATGTCTTAAAAGTATCTAAGGGCAGGCATCTTAATAGCAAGGGAATAGGCAGGAGGTCTCCAGTGGAAATGGCAGGGGGGGGGGGCGGGGTTTGATGCAAGTCTTCTATACGAAGAAGGAGATCTTTAAATATATTATTGACTCATGGTCAAGAAGAAGGGAATCGTACATTGTTTGTCTGTAAATATGAGCTGTATTTCACTGACATTCAAACCACAATGGGAGCTGTGGTTTCATTGAGTGGGATAGAAAGGAAACTCAAAAGGCCAACTGGTTTTGCCTCAGTTACATTCAAAAAAACTAGCTTTGAATCCTGAGCATTGTTTACATATGAAGGCGGATAGAAAAGAGCATGTTGCACGTGCTTCAAACTCCACCTTCCTTTTTCTGCAGAGAAACAATGGGGTAAAGCCAGCCTAGTTTCCAAACTTGACCTGGAGAGCCATCCTGCATGGCCACAGTCCCTGCTGCTCTGGGAAACTATCAGTGCTCCAGTCCCAGTTGCCAAATTCCTGTATGAGACTGTATGTATGTGGTGCAGATAAAATCTCTTGAGACATCCAGTGGCTGGGATAAAGGCACCCCAAGAAGGAAGGGATACCAGCAGTTTTGGCTAGAAGCAAGTCAAAGCCTTCTGATCTTGGAGGAACCAGGGATTCCCACTTTCCTTCTCATCTTGCCATTAATAATAGATCTTTTGCATGGTACCTGTGTGTGTGTGTGCGTGCGTGTGTGTATAATTTTTTTCCTTTTGGCGTCATAGCAGGTTTTGCCTTTTTAAATAATGTCAAGTTTCTAGAGAATTTCAGGCACTTATAACTTTTATCTTGACTTTCCAAGCTGGGCCAGAGCAGGAAGCCAAAGAAATGTTGTAGAGCAGAAAGAAGAAAAGTTGAAGAGAGGGTCCTGTTCCTTTGATTTTGTGTGAATGAAAGAGGGAGAGAGAGAATTTTAACGATGCTTCATTGAGATTCGGCACTAGAGCATTAGTTTTATGGAAGTTAGTATCATTGCTCTAAACATTTTTTAAAGCAGGGGCATACAGTATATACCATGGAGATTTCCTCTTGATCTTGGTCTGGTAACATTTGGAATTCAGAAGTTAGGGAAGCGAATTTACAACATCTGTTCTACCCTAACTCTACTCCTGTTCTACGTTTATGTTATGTATTATCTACATAACAACTAAGAAACAATTAACAAAACAGCATTATGATTGCAGCCTCACAACTGTTGTGTTTAATATTAAAAAAATCTGAGTGCTATTGCTATCCATGTTGTAAGCCTCCCAGAGTCCTTCAGGAGTTGGGTGGCATAAAAGTATAATAAATAAATAAATAATCCAAAGATGAATAACAGTGTGCACCAGCTGCAATTGCTTCCAGGCCCCTCCCAAGTATCCCTATAGGCTGATTTGACCCTAGATAAAATTAAAGGGAAAAATGAGGTGCCTTAAGCCTCTATGAGCAAAGATATTTAGTTAACCCTTAAACATGCCACTTGCCAGCAAAGGCCAAAATGCTGAGGATTTCAGCTATGCCCACGAACAGAGAACCCTCGTGCTGGTCTCTATTTTAACTCACATTTTTCCACTTCTATACTAATTATGTGCTGAGAGAAAGAGACTGTTTTTAAATAGATATATGTGTGTACATAAAAATGCAATATGTTCCAGCGCATCATTTACCAGATAATACCAAGTGATAAGGTGTCACTTAGAAATCAGTAGTTCACTTTACTATTTCTGATCATAACAGTGCAGAAATAAATGATGCTTTAGCTCATGGTAACTGTCCAATCCATTCAATAACAAAATTACATTTTGGTATAATAACTTCCTGTTCCTCCTGTGGAAGAAAAATAGCCGTGCATCTTCTTACCCAAAGATGCATCCTTAGTTCTTGGGTATGTGTATGTGTGTGAGAGAGAGAAAGACTGTGTGTGAGAGAGAGTGCCAAGCAACAAACTGTATGTAGTGAACAATAATCCAGTTTGAAACTGGTTGCATTATCATGGCTTCTTGCATTAGAAATTGTAGTTTTGTGAAGGTGCTGAAGAATTGTTATGATGAAGCCTACTGTATGCTACAGATTTAAATTGGTTTGAAACTACTGCTAAATAGGAATACTCCCCCCTTCCCAGTTGTGTGAAAATCCTGAGCTTTCCATGGTTCTTTAATTTCAACTCCAATACAGAGGCAAATTTCCCAGAGTTCAAAGACATAAGAGTGCAGCTAGCATGAAAGTGGACATGCCCAAAATATGATGCAACCAGGCCTATTTCAGTAAGTCTGTAGTGCAAATGTTTTTTTCCTCCCCCAAACAGGGAATCCATTTTTGATAGTAGATGTTTTTTTTCCACCTAATCAAACTTAACATAGTGCCAAACATTTGCTGCTGCTGCTTTTTGGTTAGAAAAGGGAAGAAGCTAGAGGACTGTTCTCAAACTCTTACTGTTTTATTTTAATTTTTTTAATTGAGGCTATAAACGGAAGAGAGATCATAATGGGTTTCAGATAGCAGTATTTTAAAGAATTAAAACTGACATTTCTGAACAAAAAGTGCCAAAATACTTGTTGCTTTGTTTGTTTCATGTTTACTAGAATGGCTGTTAACAAAGAAAGGAAACATTGGTTTTATGTTAGTAAAGAAGGAGTGCAATGTTGGAGGCAAAGATTTTGGAAAGTGATTTTTAAGGCACCTGAGAAAGACATAATCTGCTAGGCTAGTTTTAGGCAGAGGTTGTTTTGCAATTGATGGATTCACATACTTGTTCATTGCTGTAGATCAGCCTTTCTCAACTGTGGATCCATTGCAAATTCCCAACCAGCATGGTGTGTGTATATAGCCAAAGCAGTGAGGAATTCTGGGAGTTGTAGTACAACCTATCTGGAAGAGACCGGGTTAGGTGAGGCTGCTGTGTAAAATAGGCTGATTGGTTGCGGTAGGATAATCGTCGGGAAAGCAGGTGGAATGGTGTAGAAAATAGTTTGGATGTAGAAACTGAGGGAACAGTTCTGCAGACTGTAGGGTATTTTGGAAGTCTATAAACCATGTACTCATGCAGGAATCTGGGCTGGGGGGAGGAGAAGTAAGAAAAATAAGCTGTTCCTCAAAATCAGGGTGCTATTGTAGATTAAGGAAGCTTTAGTCCAGGGCTGTCCAATCTTGAAAACTTGGAAGACTTGTGGAGTTCAACTTCCAGAATTCCTTAGCCAGCCATGCTGGTTGTGGAATTCTAGGAATTGAAGTCCAAGGTCTTAAAGTTGCCAAGATTGGACACCCCTGCTTTAGTCCATGTGTGTCTGGAGAGCACCACGTTAAGGAAATTTGGTCAAAATACTTAACAAATCTGAAATGTTTATTTATTCCTTTGCTGAATAGAGAAAACAGAGGTTACCTGATTATTAAAATATATTATTTTGGATAGACATATGACATGTAACTTGCTATGGCTGGTACCCATGTAAAATTCTGGTGTTAATTAACCATACACATTTTTTTTCTATTTTTTCCCCCTTTGGAAAAGAGAAGTTATTTTCCATGAACACTGTGTAGGTACATTGCTAAGTTGAGCATGTTTTTTGTATCTTGTGTAATGAACAGAGGCTTCAGATACATTTTAGAAGCCACTATCCCTTCCTCTTAAATCCTGTATTGAGTGCAGGTGGAAAACAGAAGATTAAAAAGAATCCTCAACTATCCAAAATAAAATTAAATGTATTTATAAAAAAAAATAGTTGCATGCTGAAGGCCATGGAAGTCAAATGTTTAGTATTTTTTTAAAAAGTGGCAGTGCCTTTCGTTTTTGTATTTACCATTTATTGCTCAATGCAACTGTTTTATAATAAGCAATTATATGATAGTTTCAGAAAATGCGAACTATTTCACTACATAGAAATGTGTGTTCTATTTTTTTTTCTTGTTCTCATTACAAGAGTGTGTAAGCTGGATACCTCTGCCTGCTCTGCCAGAGATAACTTTTACTATGCGGTTATCATGTATGAAATTTATATTGGTGCTTTTCTTTCTAGTGATTTATGACACTTGTTGAGTGGGGAAATGCAAACAAATGTATGTAACATAATTGGGGGCGTGAGGGTAAGGGGATGAATTCTAGTTTTTATGCTGCTTTGAAATTTATTTGAGGGATAATAGTTGACAAGAGGGGAAATCCTGTAATGCAGTGGGGGAAACATCTTCACACTTAACTCTCTGCACTGTGATAACTTTGTGTACTGCAATCCAAAGCAGTTCAGCATTTTGAAGGGTCCTTGACGGTGATTCACAAAGGAGAAATGAACTGTAGGCCTTAGTACTTGTCCTCTGGCTAATTATTACATTTAGAAAAGAGCCTGATTATATGGTGATGGGAGATAATTGCCATTTGACTTGCTGGTTTGTCACCAATCAGCATGTACTCATTCTCATGATCATAGTTAAATTTCCAATTGTTGAAGCTCCATGTGAATGAGCCAGGATAACATTTTAGGCCTTTCCAGCTCAGCATCCAAAATGTCTAGTCATTTATTGTTATGTAATTAAATTTAAAAATTGGTCATCAACAGTCAACTTTGGCCTGTTTAAGTAATAAACAGGAATGTATTTCTGTTTTGTAGCATCTAATCCAAATGTTATCTCTAATCCAGTGTTTCTCAACCTTGGCAACTGAAAGATGTGCCGACGTCAACTCCCCGAATTTCCTAGCCAGCTATGCTGGTTTGGGAATTCTGGGAGTTGAAGTCCAAACATCTTCACGTTGCCAAGGTTGACAAACACTGATCTAATCTAGTGGCTCTTTAAAGCACAGAAAGGCTTTGGAGCTTCACACAAGAAGAGATTTGTGGGCTTCCACGTAGAGCTCCATAAACAAACAGCTTTTTGAGAGCATCAAGTTTGCACTGGAATCCTATAGAGAGTGGGATTAATTGGAGGAGTTAGGATTCAGTAGGCAAATGTCCCATCCATAGATAACAAGACCCTGTGTTCATTTTGTGTGGTAGGCTCAGAGACATCTGCAAGTCACCAGGGGACAGGTAATGTAAGCAACATTGTCCCAATGGAAACTCCACTCCTTTGGTAGATGCATTGTGAAGTTGCATGCATGTAAGAAAGGGGTAGAGCTTACCTTGAGCCGCTGCTTTTGTCCTTCTGATGAAAGCTTTTTATCTTGCAAATTACTCTGAACAAGCTTGAGTATTCAAACTCAAGAAGATTGCAACCCTCCTGCCATCAGGCGGCCTCTTTACATTCTCTAGACATTGAGCTTTGGCGGTGCCTTTTTCTCTTGTCTAAAATGAGGTGAAGAAATAAAAAGAGCAAAGAAAACAAATCTTTCTTTGTGCCGTTTGCTGCTCCTTTTTTGGCAACTGGAGCCTTTTCCAGTTTGAAACCAAGATTCAACCCTATTTTCCTTGTCTTTTCTTGGGAGCAGGCAGAAGAATGTTTCTTGCTGACCAGCTCTATTCCCTGAACGATGAACTGTTTTGATGGGAGACGTACAACTTTGTAGGTGTTTCCTGGTCTGTGGCTGCAGAATTATGCTCTGATTTAGCCCTAGAACCCAGGGCCCACCATACAGCCAGCTTCTTAGCCTTTCTCTTCTCCTGGGTTTCAAGCAGCTAAATTAGAAGTTCTGAATGTGCTTGTTTCCCCTTCCCCATCTCGCGTGGAAACACATAAAATGTGACCAATGGGCACCTATCCCATCGCACTAGGTGTTGGCTTCAGGAAAGTGGCATCCTCTGTTTTCACTAGACGAGATGGGGAAGAGAAACCAAGAGAGGTTCAGAACAGGAGCAGGTCCACCTTTCTTGTAGCATGGAGTGAATAGAGTCCCCTTCCTGCCTCTCCCATCAAGGGTTTTCTGGATGTGCCTGATTCTAAGAAGTAGAAAGAGTAGATCTTGTAGAAAGTATAATTTGCACACAGCTATGATAACACTAAAGTTGATTTTATACAAGTCATCAAAGTTTGCAAAGTGAGTTTTATTTTTTGTATTCCTTTAATCTTTACTTAAAAAGTGAATGTGTATTCCTCTGGGAGGAATTGCAAGAAAACAGGAATGTTAATAAATGTTTAAAAATAAAACAGAATACTTCCTCCCTTATTAATATATAACCCTTATGTATTTATGCCTACTGTAAGCAAATGAAACAGCTTGGATTTCCATTTTGTTGCATGCCTGCTATCGGCAAAAATGAAAAAAAAGAGCCTTCTATTGTACATGCATGCATTTTAGTCTTGATCTCTTTCTTTCTGTTTTATTTTATTTTATTTTGGTTAGGGGGAAGCGTGTATTTCCCCTGCATAAAGTTAGTGCACAAAGAAATATTTTTGCCTAGTTAATGTTGCCAAGCAATGCATATTTTTAAAAGAAATTTGTCATATATGGAAATAGCATGTTTGTTTACATGTATCAGCTTCCTGATTAATCAGAAGAAGAAGGAGGGGCAGGGGAAAAGTCTAATGTTTGAGGAATGCTGTAATTTCTTTGCAAGTGTACAGTTTTCAATTTGTTGTTATTACTGGTGAAACACCCTTGTGATTTCAACTTGCTACAATATATATTTATTACTCGTTCTCCTTCCATGTAACTAGGAATCATGCCTATGTTTCATATCAACGTTATATTGAAAGTGAAGGGAGATGATTAATACAAGATTTTGTAACATTGGGGAGTGTTGCCTCTTTATTTGATGTGTTTGGATCAAGGAGAACTCTCTTTCCTCTGAAAGGAGAGAAAAACCTGCCGACTTCAGTGTCAATTAATTTCAGCAATGGCTTTAATTCAACCTTCTATAACGTTGGAGAGCAGGATTGAATTGAATAGAAAAACGGGACAAATATTTAAAAAAATATATGCTCAAGACATTCTTTACCAACCTACCCCTGGCATTCTGTATAAGAGTTTATGGGGGCATTTCTGGACCTTATTCCAGCTTCTTGGGTAGCTAATGGCACACAGGCATCAGAAAAGCGTGGCTCCATTCACACATTGCCTTGTTTCTCAATCTCAGCAACTTTAAGATGTGTGGACTCTGCTGAGGCGAATTTTGGAATTGAAGGCTGCGCATCTTTAAAAAGTTGCTGAGGTTGAATTGAATTAAGGCATGGATTGTTCTGTACTTCAGAGTAGGCACGGTTCATATATCGTCCATTCATATCCTTTGTAAGGTCCAACAACTTACAGAAGAGCACATGTGGTTGGTCAGATCTGGATTTAGTACAATCTATATGAACCCTGTTTTTGAAAATTGCAAAGCCATGATTTATTGCATTGGGCCACAACTTGGTGAGGCATCAATATTTCACATTTCACGGCCACATTTCAAAAAAACAATGCATTGTATTCTCTCAAGCGTCCTTCTCTTCTTTGACCCAACCAGGCTCTGTGAGTTGAAAAAAAAAGATTCTTAGGAAGATGTTTTTTGTATTGGTTTATACATGTAATATTGTACAAGCTGAACCAATTGTAGCTACATTTTTGATTAAGACAATGATGATTTAGTTTGTGGTTTACTCATCTGCACATAGTGCACACCAAATGTTCTGGGGACATGGACCAGAGATACTTTTTAAACCCAGATATGAAAATTGTCTGCAAACTCAGACTCCAGATTCCAAATCTATATTTTCATTGAATCATAACGATTCTTAGGTATGCTGACACCTTATTTATTTATGTATTTAGACATCCAGCAAATTTATATAGCCATAAATACAAATGATTCATTTACACATTTAAATATGTGGATGAATCATTTATCTGGAAATCAAAATGGAGCGAATTATTCCAAACTTGATGAAAGAGCTTGCCATAGCCAGAACCGCCTTAATAATTAATTGGATAAATTAAAATATTGGAGAGGCAAAACCATTTTCATGTCAAGTTGCTTTCTTTTTCTATATTTGATGTATGTTCTTGTACAACATGGTTCTGAATATATTTAGTTAAGCAATTCCATGATGTTTACAATTGTACTTATCCAGTTACGTAACAGGTATTGCTATTGTGCCCCTAAAAGGGTAGATGCAAAGGCCACCTTTAGAAAGTACAAATGTCATCGTAACAGATGCTTAGTAAATCTGCCGATATAAATTCTATAAACTTAATATATAAGATGAAGACCCTCCCTGATTTAATCAAGGAACACTGTCAAAATCAAAATCCAGCATACCATATACATAATTTTGTGCCTGTTTATTTGTGTTTTTTTTTCTTGTTTGCTGCTCACTAAGACGCAACTGGTTGGCTTCCAAACATTAAAAGCCAATAAAACATTGAAGCAATAAATAATCATAATAGTAATACTTAACAATTAAAAGATGGGGAGGAAAGGAGCAGGATGCACAAGGGGGAGGTTTGGTTCGGTCTTAATCCATCAGTCCATTTCAGCATGAGGCACCTCTGTTGGGCCCCAGGCCAACTGACAGAGCCAGGTCTTCAGGCTCTTATAGAAGGTCAGGAGGAAGAGTGCGGATCTTGTCTCAAAGGGCACAATGTTCCAAAGAACCACAATACAAAAGGCTCTTCTCTTGGACCCTGTCAACCTAAATCCCTTGACTGACAGGGTCTGCAGAATGCCCATCTGCCAGCACGGGTTAGAGGAGGGGCAATCCCATTGGGGTGAGATGGTTCCTCAGATCGTATGGACCTATGGCATGAAAGGCTTTAAAGGTGATAACAAACTCCTTAAATTCTACCTGGAAACAAACAGGCAATCAGTGCAGCTCACAGAACAGTGTTGTAACATGGGCCACCCTAGTAGCCTCAAGAACTTCCCACACTGCCACATTCTTCGTCTCTTCTAAATACTCTTCAAGGGCAAGTCCATGTAGAATGCATTGCAGTAATCCAAACATGAAATGACTATGGCTTGAATGATTGAGCTCAGGGACACCAGATCTAGGAAAAATATCAACACAAAGCTTTGCAAAGGATCTCCCAGCCAATTTAACTGAATTTCTCTAGAAACATTGCTAATGCTGGGAAGGTTCTGTTAGAAGTTGTCTTTTTCTCAACATGCTATGAGAAGAAGGCCTTGCAAATTTGTTACATTATACAGTATACCTAGACAAGAATAACATCTTTTAAGCGTTCTCACATCCAATGAGTTGTTTCAACAAGTTAGCACTTAGATATGCCAGCCTCATCCAACAGATACCACTCCAGCTGTGCTGGTTCTTTAATGTGCAAAAGTCAACTATATCAACAACACACCCAATACATCTGGTTTAGAGGAAGCTGCTCTACAGACAGAGAGATCACAGTCATTATGGGCAAGGACCCCAGTTTCTACTGGATTGCACCTGAATTAAGAGATGCGAACTAGGAATCTCTATTCCTTCTTCAAAATTTCATAGCAGAGGTAAGCAAAAATGGTGAGCCATGACTAGTTAAAGGTATTTCACCACTATTAACTTACAGTGTCTACACAGCACCACTCAACCATACCTGAAGTTGTCCCAAAGGTGCTTTTTTCAAGAGACAACTGGACTTCCTAGTTTTTCTTCAAAGATGTTTCATTTCTCATCCAAGAAGCTTCTTCAGTTCTGACTGGATGGTGGGGAATGGAAGGATTTATACTC
>JANHGC010006660.1:90271-101371 GCA_027560395.1 Boaedon fuliginosus | reverse complement strand
CTGTAGATGATGTGAATGATGAATGACTGAGTTTTTAATATTATGATTGTATAGGTTATGTTGTTATATTTGTATTGTTGTGCCGCCTCGAGTTCCCTTCGTGTGAAGAGAGGTGGGGTATAAATTTAATAAATTATTATTAAATTATTATTATTTTACAGTCTGAAAAGCCCTCTGTTTTTCAACTACAGATTTTTTTAGCTCGGTGGACACAATAGAGGAACCCAGCCTCTGTTTCAGCTACAGAGATCTCTTTGAAGCTCAGCCCTGCAAAGGAAATGCATATTTTCACTGAACATAATCAGCTACTTTTAAAGCCACTGAGATATCTATACACTCAGAGGCTTGAATTTTACATCCTTTTGTTAGAAGCAGATTGCAATTATTCAAGTTGTTAGTTCAGATGTTAAGATTTCATTGGGAGGGAGATCAGAATGACAGCATCTCTTCTCGGATATAATTATACTTCCAAAATCAAAAGCTACTTTAAATAAAAGCAGACATTTCCTGAGTTATTTCAATGTTATTTCCTTTTTCCTGGTGTGCCCAGATTTGGGAAGTTAATGTTAAAACCTTTGCTTGAGTTGCAAAACTGAGATAAAGAGAAACCTGGAAATGTTTACCTAAAATCAATGAAAGGTTACGCTGGGAGCAGCCTCCTTCCCTGTCACAACACTGGGGAGTGTTTAGCAGCTTTCCACAATTAACTTAGCATGTGAAGACTTTTTGGCTGAACAATTTTTGTTCAGCAAGGCACCTTTGAAAGGCACCGATAATTACTGGTTTGGGATGCACCCAGAGTTTGTTATAAGGTGGCTGGCTATATAAATATTTTAAATAAATAAATGTTGATATCTTTCAGATAGAGAGGTGGTAGGTGCAAAGTGATCTTGCCCAAGCGTTTATGGAAATGGTCTAGGGTCCATGTCCATCAGACAGATGGTGCTTTTGGATTTGCTGTAAAGGACTAGCAGAACTCTCCTGGAAATTGTCCATACTGGAAGATTAGGTGCTGTACTTTGGGCCTCAGTGCTCTACTTTGTTTGAAAGATAGGCGGCACATAAGCCCTGGAACCACTCTCCTTGCCAGTATGGTGCAGCTATTGGGGTCCTTTTGAGATCAGTCCCTGCCTGAAACATTGATTTATTTGTCTCCCCAGACCACTCAAATTGCAGTCAGATGTTCATCAAATCCCCAGCTGGTGAAATCAGAAGGTTTGTGAAGCCGGAGCCAGGAGCTTTCCAAATAAAAGTTTGCTGGGTAGGCAAAAGCGTCAGCGCTCTTACGAAAGAGCAAAGGGTGCACCTGGCGAATACACACCCAGCAAAAGATCAAGGGAACCTCTTCAGTGGTTGAGAAAACCAAGCTGACCTTTGTTCCACTTCTAAACTACCTTCTCTTCCAGGCAGGTTGATGTAACTCTTCCTAAACTCTGGAGCTGACATAAAAAAAAAGAGTATATAGTAATTAACCTTTTCACAGCAAGCTAATCTATTATATATCTATAAAATAGATTGTGGGTTTGTGGGTGTGTTTATATGTTCTCTATACATGCCTCCATGCCTCCACCAATCACCCAAATTTCACACATACCTACCTTGCACTCTGGAGACGAGCACTGGGGGCGTCACAAATGCTGTGGGGGCTTCTTTGCCCCCTAAAAATACCCCTGAAGTGGACCCCCCCACCCCAATGTACTGCACATGTGCATAGGGTTCTCACCCCTGACCACTACTGCCCATTCACAACTTTGCCTGCACAAGCAGGAACCGGCGCCAATTCAGCTAGTTCAGTCCGGTTCAGAGAACTGGAAAATTGGACCACCATCTGGCCCCGTCTGCCTGTTTTTTGGGCTGTTTTCAGGCCATTTTTTGGGTTGTTTTCAGGCCATTTTTCCAGCCAAAACCAGCCTGAAACAGTGTGAAAAACAGCCTGAATCCTACCTGTTCCTTTGAGGCGAGTGGCCGGGAGGCGGGGCTGGGTGTGAGGAGTGACATCCCCCCACCCAGTCACATGACCACCAAGCCACACCCATCAAGCCACACCCACAGAACCAGTAGCAAAAAAAAAATTGAATCCCACCACTGCCCCTGACTGAAGATAGTATGGCCTCCTCAGACATCCACTGATGGAGAACGTGTCTCAGATCCAAATATCAGCAACATGAGGATCTCTGCTTCCACAATATAAAACCATTGCACTGGAAATAATTTAGGTCAGAGAGTTCAACCCCCTGTTCAGTGCAGGAATTCAAATTCAAGCATCTTAAATGGAAGAAATGTATAACTTGTCCTTAAACACATCCTATGATATCTCTCACTGGTGGTTCCATTAGCAGAAGCTTTTTTTCCCTTGTCAGGAAAATACTCCAAGAATATTTCTGAAATACATATAGCTACCTAAATGCCTAGCATGGCCATTATGAGAAGCATGTAGAAGAATGGAGTAATCCATAATGAAAGTCCATTGTCAACCATGAAAGTTCATTGGATGAATCTCCATCCAATCAAAACAGGATCTTTACGGTAGGGAAATCCTGGAAGAATGGCAGAATATAAATCTAGTGAAAAATATTATTATTTGCTCCATACTGAGTTATGGATGACAACATGATTCATGGTTGCAGATCAGCAAATGAGAGGCACAGCAGGGCTGCTTTCATCCTGAAATCTGCTTGAATTTGAAATCTCACATTCACCAGATAACCCAAAAGTGAAGGCAAGTTGCATTTCCAGCCTTTACAGACATTCATAATGAGGTCCTGAAGCAACTCAGATTAAAATTTATGAACTAGTTATGACATGTCATTGATGTTCCCCTTTCCTTTTTAAGCTCTAATAAGAGTGTCAGAGAAGGAACATCTGCAAAAAATTAAGAGCTGCAGTGCTGGAAATGGAGCTAATGCATTAATCAAGGTCACTTTCTACTTTAAATTCACCCTTTTCCAAAAGCTATTTGCCCTGGTGAAAGGAGCATTTAGAGGAACCAATTGGCTAAAATGCTATACAGCAGCTATACAACCTTGTTCCATGGCGAGGAGTTTTTCTGTGGATGGAGGGGGGCATAGTTTTGTGCGCTGCGTGCATGGGCTTAGCTTGCTTATGTGGCCTGGTTCCTGGCAGGTTGCGGACCGATGCTGGTGTGCAAACCGGGGATTGGGGACCCCTGCTAAACTAAAAGGCACTGAAGGTAAAGAGTTAATCTCATCCTACATCAGTGTTTCAGTTCCACGCCCCCTACACAAACACACACCTTCCCACTCCCTCCCCATGGCTGACAGTTTTTGAGTTTTGCCCAGTTTTACAAACTTTCTAGCCACTGTTGTTAAGTGAATCGCTGCAATTGTTAGATTAGTAACATGGCTGCTAAGTGATTCCAGCTTCCCCATTGACTTTGCTTGTCAGAAGTTTGCAAAAGGCGATCACGTGACCTAAAGACACTGCAGCCGTCATAAATATATGCTAATTGCCAAGTATCCAAATTTTGATCACACAACCACGGGACATGCTACAATGGTCAAAGGTGTGAAAAATGGTCAGCAGTCACTTTTTTTCAATGCCGTTGTGCCTTTAAGTGGTCACAAACAAATGATTACAACTGAAGGACTGCCTGTGTTGGGGTTTTTAATCTTGCCAGGAGTCACTGAGCATGAGTTGGGTGGTCTTACACATTTTTGTTAAAGTAAAAAATAAATAAATCATACGACTGTTACAATGCACAAGGCAAGAGAGATCCTAAGCATCATTTTGCTGTGGAGGTCAGATACCAATGGCCGGGCTTGAGTTCTGCTGGAATCATCTGCTACAAATACAAGGGCTCCTGCCAGAATTAAAGGTCAACATTTTAGTTCATTTCTGGATTCAATAAAGCTGAACAAAGAAGGTGATAGATGTAATTTCAAGAGTATTAGATAGCTCAGCTAAGCCAGGCTGTATTGTTTGAGATTAATATTGACACTGCCTTTGAGTTTTTGTAAGTGCTGCATTTTGCTGGTTTTGAAAACTGGGGACCAGTCCTCTTGAACGAACAAAAACAAAGGGAAAAACATGAACTCGCTCACTTCAAGGAAATAGGAAAAAGAAGATTCTGTTTTGAAAATACAAGTGCTGTACTTCCCCCCACACCCCCAAAATCCATTGCATTAGGAAAAACTCGTGCATTGCATTTCGAGGGGAAAGTTCTTTTGTGGCATGGATTTACATTGACCCAAGAAGCAAGGTGGAGAAATCTTAAAAGCCCAACCACGTTATATGATCTGGGAGTAAACCTGTAATAATCTCTTTAACTCATCCAATTCCCACCAGTATGTGGCAGAGAACTCCCCGCTGTTCTAAAATGGAAGATTTCTTCTAACTTGTACCTGCACTTCAGAGTAGGGTTCAGCTGCCTCCAAAGATGAATGGAGGGACATAAAAGCAATTCTCAAATTGTTTTAACTATAAGTTGTTACATATTTGTCACAGTAGGACTGCGAGTTCATTTACAACTCTATCGTTAAGTAGAACAACAGTTTCACAGAGACTGATAGAGATAGGGGAGTCTTTTGAGGTGCTTCCTTTTCTATATTATCTGTATTTTCAGAACTATGTCCAGCTTTTCAGTTTTCACTTTTCTGTAGCTCTCTCTGTCCACATGGTTCTTGCTAGCAAAGCTACAGAGACAGAGACAGACAGAGAGACAGAGAGAGGAGGGGAACTGGCTGAGTCCAGTGTGGGCGTCAAGCCTTTTGCACTTGTTCCTCTGCTAGGATCTTGTGTGAAGCATCTCCCTCTTGGGCTTCCCCAAATGTTCCCATGTCCAATTGCAGGCCTCTCTCCATCCCCATCTGTCTTGGGTTTGGGGTGAAGAATGTCTTGGTCTTCACTGCCTACTGCCCTCCTCCCTAGGAAGCCTCTAGCTGATGTCTTCTTCCTCGGAGACTGGGAATCTCCACTCAACATTCAGCGTACACTCAGCAATCTCTCGTCAGTCACCAAGGTCTCTCCACAGGCACTTTTTACCTCCATGCCTCAAAGCAGGTTCAGACACGGCTCTCTGTACTTCTTCTCTCTCCTTTATGGCTCAAACCTCCTCCAACCTCCTCCAGCAACCAGGACATGGGTGTTTCCTCAGGGCTATAGTCCCCAATGCCCTATGTACAAAGTTGAACTAATGGGAATACTGTCTCTCTCTCTGACCCCACAACAGCCCTGGCTAGCAGCTAAGTCAACCCATAGTTTCAAGTCTCATGTTACCAATAAATGAGAATATTTGTAGCTCAGGGTTGAAATGGCGCTCTTGGTGTTCTCCGAGCTTGCAGGCATCTCATTACCCAAACTAGGTAACATCATTACTGCTAATAAGTAATGGAGTTTGCTCTTAGTTTATATTCTAGTGGCTTGCCCAGTCAGTGTTGATCAAAGAAGCTCTAAGACCATCCTCACCAACAGTGACAGGGCAAGTCACTAGAATATAAACTGAGAGCAAAACGCATTTCTTAGTAGCACTGATGATGTTACCTAGTTTGGATAATGAAACATCAGCAAGAAAACAACCAAACTCAGCAAGCACCAAGGACCCTTCACTCCCCATGTTGCTTTCTTTCCTTCTGCTGACCCACACCACCACAGCATACCACCACACCAGCCTGGCCACAAAACCCATGTGCCACAATATTCAGCAAGTAAAAGAGTACTGCATTCACAAATCACACAAAGGACTATCTCCAAAAGTGATCAACACTGCATTTTAATACTATAAATAGGCCAGAATTTGGAGGGAGAAGACAACAGCAAATTGCATATGATTTACATTCATGTACATATACATATTTGGATAAACACATACTTACATGAACATACATAAGTGTAGTAATATAAAAGCAGTACGGAAAAGAGAGAGTTCACAAAAATTATAAATAGGATTCACTGAGCCAAAGGAACGCAATACATTAAGGCCACAAAAAGAACAAGCCACTTGGAATTGCCTTTCTTCCGGGGAAAGGAATGGAAATCGACTTCCTTGCATCCCTCACGCACTTTGAAACTAGGCAAGAGAGGAAGTAGTGTTATTAAGGATGCATCCAGGTACCAGTTAAGAGGTATGTCGGAAGGATTGCATGGTAAGAAACGAGAGAGAGAGAGACTGGCTGGATGTAGCTGTTTCCTCTTCCTGTTTCAAGCACAGTTGCAACAACTTGAACTTTCCAGACTGTTCAAGTCACTGGCTTCTCCCAACTTTCACAGTGCAATTTTAGGCCTTTGAGACATTACAGTGCAATTTGTAAAATAACCTAGAGGGACATAGTGTACAAATCAGAGATATTTAGGTTCAAAACTTCAGTTAAGCCAGGAAGTTGCTTTGAATCTCCCAGATAATAAAACATGGGAAATCCAGATGTGCTTCTTGAAGGAAAGACAAGATCTGGCCAAAGAAGAAATTTTTTGCAAATCTCTACATATTCCTGTGACTGATCCATAAGAAAAATAAACAGAGCCTTTGTTAGATGAATCCAAAGCATCTGCCAAATCCAAGGATGGGCAACCTTTTTATTTTAGGCTGCAAATTATGCTATAATGTCCTTCTGTCACTGGGGACCACAGGGAATTTGGCTAATGATGTTGTGACCTCACCAGAGTCTATGGTGGTGGTTTGTTTTTCATGATTTGGGGGAATTGGTAAGTTAAGAAGGAAAGCCCTCCATTTTGCCTTTTAACGCGCTCTCCAAAATAGGGACATTGCTGGATCCTAGGAGAAGCAGAGTTTCAAAGGATGCAAGGGGTACCTTAAACCTCTCCATTTGTCTCAAAAAAAAACCAATAGCCAATTCCATCCCCCACAAAAAAACCCTTAAATATTGTCTCTGCCAATGCTGCAAAAGTCTGCCCATCATCTCAACAGTGTCCATAGGCTGCGGGTGAGGGGGGGGACGACAAAATTTTCAAGATCCTTGCCATTTTGTATGTGAATGCACCAATCCATATGCAAAAGTGACAAGGTTTGGGTTGTGATACACCTGCCATTGTGCAAGGTTTGACCCACACTGCCTCCATCCTTGCTTTCCAAAGTCGCTAATCGAAAAAGCCAACAAGCAAAACGGCAAGCAGGCAGTGCCTAATTCTTGTTTCAATCAACTCTAGCTAAAAAAGGCAGCCTTGCCCAATAGATAAAGCGAAATGAGCATCTCGCATAAAGTAGGAGTGGGTCTGATCCCGTCTTTCTCTAATTAGAGTGGTTATAAAACTTTTTTTAATATGTTTTCCATTCAGAAGGCAAATATTGAGATCAGTTCCAGTAAGCGGCTTTTCATGACATTCCAGTTACACAAGAGGGAAAAGAGAGCTTGACCTACTTTGGGCACCACAAAATGTATTTGTAGAAACCAGGGTTGCTGTGCTCCTAATTCCCATGTGAATCTTTCTCAAGCTCTGATCTGCTGAGAACTTTACGGTGAAGGAAGGAAATGACCAAAACCAGAATTATTTATTTATTTCAGAAATGGGCAACCTTTGCTGGCCAATATTGCATTTAAGACTGTGATGGAGCTTAGGAGCAAAAAGTGAGTGGGGTTATATCATGGAAGAGTAGGGAGATGGGAAAGGGGTGTCACAGCAATATGCCTATTTTAGAGCTTGTATAGCAATGTACATGTATCCTGTATCAAATTGCAGGAGACTTTGCCTTCATGTTTAACTATCATGGCCAGGGAGTTCTAAGAGTTATAAACAGAAATCAGGTGCCTGCAACTGAAGGTTGCCCATCCTGGGTTTAGGAAGATGCCTAAAACTGAAATGTGGAAATGAAATAATGCCCACTTTCCTAGAAGGCAGCATTTGTTAGAAAGGCATCATTGGCTGGAGTTTCTGCATGCTATAAATATGCTTAAAAATCTGCATATCTTGCCGTGGATCCAACAGTAACCCATTTAAGAATTGCAAGTTCAAGTCCGCTCCAAGACAATTTGAGTTAATGCAGCAAAGAAATACTTGCAAACTAAGCAATGGATGATGATATCCCCCAAAACCCAAAGGGAGCCTGAACAAAACATCTGGAAATAAGGAGCTCTGTGCCATGCATATCTACTTCTCTCCTACTATGACTGAGCAAATTACATTATGCAAGTTGTCTAACAACATAGAATTCTGGATGTTGGTTTGGTAACCCTGAATTTGGCTGAGCATTTTGGCGTTTTCATGGGCAGAACTGAGATAGGCAGATCCTTCACACAAACAACCAGAACTTACTGGAGCTGCGTAGACTGTCTGCTTCGTGATCTAAATGTCTGATTTACCCTCCCGATGAGGGGAATTTGCCTAGGGCCACAGAACAAGAGATAGCAGTTGCTAACTCTGCCAAAGAAACAGAGTCTATAATATTATCCAGTACCCAGGAGGGGATCAGGAAAGTTTTTCCAGAGATCCTTGTGTTTTTCCTCCACATAGTTTTAGCTTACAAAATCACTTCTGAACAGGACACAGTAAAAAAGACAAATTGAAAAAATTGAAAGCAAACAAGGAATTGGCTGCTAAAAACAGCCTCCCAATATCCTTTATTCCATATTTATCTGAAAACTGATTTTGTTCAAAATGTTCCGGTCAAGGCCTGTTTTAGCAAAGATGCAGAATCTCAGGCTGGAGCTGGTCTGAAATTGGCACCAAGTTGTTGTAAACAATGTAGGGCTGACATCCAAGAAGTAACTTAAATTGTTCTTCCTTGAATGCAAGTCCTGAAAATAGTCCAGTATAGAATAAAAACCATGTGGTAGTGTCCACAGTATAGTCACAACCTACACTGAACAGAAATCATGTGGTAAAAAGTTTACCATAGTATACAAAAAACCCCCATCCAAATCAGTTTCATATAAGGGGAAAATACAATGCTCCAATCCTATCAAAGTGTAATAAATCCTGGATTCCTGAGGACAGCCCCATCCTCCTCCAAGATGTCTTCCAAATGAGTTGAAACGACAACTCCCAGAATCCCTAACATGCCTGGAAATGTAGGCCCATTTTAGGTAGGATGGCTGGGTTTGTACATAGTGCTGCTCCGATCGCCTCAAAAGGAATCCCATTCTGTATCTTGTCCCCTTAGTGAAATAAACGCCAGGCAAACTATGACTCATTTTTTTCTCTTCAGTGCCAGAGTTTTTGCTTTTTTGTTTATGCAACTCCTGTCCAGGAAAACCAGCTGCTATCCAGTTTCCTGCATTATGATGAGATTAACACAATATCTCAAGATTTGAGACCCTGGGTCTTTCCGAACTAAAATTATAAAAAATTATATTACTCTTATAATTATAACTATTATATATAACAATTATATCAGTAATGAACACAATAAACTAACCACTCCAAAACAAGATTTTCCTTCCCTCTCTAAGAAGGCCCGTCATTTCCATTTCATCAATGGAAATTGATAGCAGGAATTTGACTTCTACTTTCCTGGGATTGGAGACCCATCTGAGCAAAGGCAATGGAAACTCACCACCTGAGGAAAATGGGTCCAATTTCATTTGCAAAAAGTAAACGAGATTACAAAAGTGAAGAATTGGGCTAGCTGCAACTGAAGTACAAAATAGAGGGGCCAAGGGAGTGGGGGTACAAGTTGCTCTGAAACAAGGAACAGGAATAAATGAAAATGAAGGAATGAATGACCCCCCTAATCACATGGGAAGGAAGTAGCGCCCTCTCTTCAACATCTAGATTATGAAAAACCTTCTAATTCCTTTGTCCAACTTCCTTGACCTTGGAAAAAAGGATGGAGAAATTTGCTGGACATTAGGGCAAAGAATTTCTCTGTCTCGGTGGGGATATGTCCTTCAAGCACTTCAGATGACGTTGACCTGATTAAGCCCACACAAAAACACATAGCCACTGCATGACATTTGCCTTAAAACAGTCACATAACATAGATTGAGAAAATATTTCTAGGACCTTTATGCTCCAATGGCACAAGAAACCATATGAGCAAAGAAACTACATGATGGGACTTACCACCAACACAGTAAAACTTCAGAAATGTTAAAGTGACTGTTACTTTTTCAAAAAGAGAAGGAGGAACACAAACAGCAAACGATTCAACATCAAGGACAGAGAAGACAGTCCAGGAAGGAAAATTGGTGGCACGTTTTTAGCTACGGATGAGTGCCAAAAATTCTTCACGCGTCTTTGGGTCTTCTCGGAATACTCCAAGCATGGTGCTGGTTACAGTCTTACTGTTCATTTTCTGAACCCCTCGCATCACCATACACATGTGCCTACAGAAAGGAAAGATGGGAAAAAATCCAGTAGAAATATTTTTGCTGAAAGAAAATAGCCTGTCTCTTTCTGCTGCAAAAAAACCAGCAGAAGTAGGAGTAGAAAGCTTTAGCTGCACAATTGAAATCCAATTTGATCTTGATTTCAGTATAATAGCTTGCCAATTATTTTTTTAAAAATCAAGCCCTCAATATTTCCACTCTCACGTACACTTTCCTTGATGATTAAGCCATGATATTCACTGAGGTGATGAAACTTCTGTGTATATTCTCCATTGGGGGGGGGGGGTTGATATAGATAGCAATAGCACTTAGAAGTTTGCCTCCAACAATCTGGGTCCTCATTTTACTGATAATTACTACATAATTGAGCCCAAAATTTAAGTTGCTAAGCAAGACTGTTATGAGTTTTGCCCCATTTTATAACCTTTCTTGTCACAGTCATTAAGTAAATCATGTTAAGTTAGTAACGTTCTTGTTAATTGAATCTGGCTTCCCCATTGACTTTGTTTGTCAAGTCACAAAAGGTGATCCCATGACCCCCGGGACACTGCAACAGTCATAAATACATGCCAATTGCCAAGTTTCAAAATTTTGATCACATGACTAGGGAGATGCCACAACAGTTGTGTGAAAACCAGTCATAAGTCACTTTTTTCAGTGCCGTTGCTACTTTGACTAGTCACTAAACAAATGGTTGTAAGTCGAGGACTATCTGTATAGAAATTGAATAGTGAAAACTCTTTCTCTCTCCCCCCGCCCCCTCCCAGTTGAATTGCCTCACTCTTTGGACACATTACAAATTTTGCGTCAACTTACGTTGCCTCAATCACCACCCCAACTCCAGCTGGCTGCAAGGCTTCTG
>JANHGC010006660.1:66713-79310 GCA_027560395.1 Boaedon fuliginosus | reverse complement strand
CTCATGAGGCTCAAGGTTGACTCAGCTTTCCATCCTTCTGAGGTGGGTAAAATGAGGACCCAGATTGTTGGGGGCAATACGCTTGCTCTCTTTAAACCACTTAGGGAGAGCTATATAAGCACTGATAAATAGTATATAAATCTAATTGCTATTGCTATTGCTATTATCATCTGGATGCTAAGAAACATGATCTTATATTCTTCTGTTAAGAATTATTTTTACTCCCATCTTAAACCCGACCACCTTTTATAAACAATCCCCCTGTCTAAACAGAGAAGCTAAAATAATCTCTGAAATGCCCAAGAATTTCTGTAATTCAGTGTTAATAACACTGGACTACTAGGTAGCATGAATTGGCATAAAGTAGTTTCTTATTTTTATAAACTATAACCAACCATGGAGAATGTTTTTGATTAAAACTCTTCCTGCTTGAGTTAATCATGACATATTTAGCAAGGAGGTAAAGAAGGCATGGTTAGTTTAGCTCCATTTTAGATATCTGGACCAATATATTTGGACTGTGGGGTCCTTAGTTCTCTCTGAGCTTGGTGACTTCCTTGCAGATGTTTCATTACCACACTAGATAAGCTGGAGCTGTTTACTCCAGACAAAGTTAAAAATCAGATCGGGATAGACAGGTTAAAGCTCTATGTCTACCATTTCCAAAACTTTAAACAACCCATTCTCCCAAGGATTTTCATAAAGACTAGCAAGGCTCTGGTACCTCAAATGTGAACCCTCTCTGATATGAAATAATTGTTAATTGGCCCAAAATCACTCACATAATTTTTGTGTGTAAGGCAGAAGTAGAACTCGCAGCCTCCAGGTTCTAGCCTGCAGCCTTTAACCACTGCATCAAACTGACTCTTCAATGATTATTACTCAGATCATTTCTATTTACTGGGATGGGCTATCTAGACAGATATTGTATATAGATAGATCGCCATTGGCTTCAAGGCACATCAATATCACGTAGCATATTGAGGGCATATTGCAAAATTAAATGGAACCAAGACCCACTTTGGAAGGGAGTTTAAGAATAAAATTCTCCTTATTTACCACTCTTTCCCCCCACCCCTCCCCCAGGCTTCTTCAACTAAGTTCTAACCAAGGATTTTCCGTCTGGGGAACCAATCCTCTTCTCCTAAACCTTCTATCTGTGGTGAGTGGATTCCTCCTCTCCAGGGTAAAACAGCGGTGGCTCCACTTGCACTTTATTATCAATCTTGGGAATCAAACACGAGACTTGGCCTTTCCCATGTGAGGCCCTTAAAAGATACTGGCCCTCAATTCACAATTCTAATAGAGCTGAAATCTAAAATCCCCACACTTACAGCTCTTCGCTTCCGCAGAACCCAATTTGATTTGTTTGTTTCTTTTAACATCTCTATCAATCATCTCCAGCCATTGATGGTCCAAAACACCAACTCCCCTCACTCTCTTTTGCATTATGACCCTCCCCCCTCTCTTCTGGCGTGATTAGCTTACTGGAACCTAAAGAACAACTGAATTAAATTGTTCAACATTTTGCATATAGTTGAATCTGGGAATCACTTCCCTTACTTTATCTCTTCCTCTGTCTCTATATCTTTATCTCCTTCAAATCAGTTTAGACTCCTGGTGACTATATGAGCAAAATCATGCCCTTTTCTTGGCAACATTCTTGGAAGTGAGTTGCTGTTGCCATTACCTTTATCTTAGGGTTAAAAAAATGACTGTCCCAAAATCACCCAACTAGCTTTGTGCCTAAGGCAGGATTAGAACTCACCACCTCCTGCTCTCTAGTGCTTTTAACCATGCCATACTAGTTTTACTTTGGTTACTTGCAGTTAAATAACTCACATTACTTTAAACATTTGTTTTTCTTACCTTGCAAGCTTGCTGAGTCCAAGGACTTGTTTGTTGGGAAGGTAACCTATATGCACCTAGGCAGAAGGAGAACAAGTCATTAAACAAAGTTCAGGACTTATTGACCTGGGAGATTCATGCATGTGCACCCATGCCATGTCACACATGACCCAGAAGGTGACTTTTTAAAAATTGGTGAGTGAGCGGAGCGAACATGCATGCAGTTGCGTAAATTTTAAGAGTCAAGGATAAAGAGAAATCCAACATGCTTGTGAACTCACTTCCCACTTTTTTCCTTTCTTTCCTGCAAAGAATAGAAGATGCAATCAGAAATCTTTCACAGCTTAGTATTTATTAAGCTTATTGAAAAAACCAAGAATGACTACGTAAGTCCCAAAAATAGCAATGAAAGTATGGAAAGATTTCCTAGCTTGAGATCAATTTGAAAATTTGCTAAATCAAAAAATAAGTGGGATCCATTGTATACCTTTCCTATCCCATGATTAAATGTGGTGCATCTGAGCTGGTAGCCCAGGAAAAAAATGCTTTCTTTAGTACTTCATTATATTTATGAACATGTGAGCAAATCTGATAAAGACAGGATGCAAAGATGGGAAATGCAGAAGGCAAACAATCTCAGAAACAATAAATGAAGCAGAGATGTGGGTAGCTTCTGGCCATACAGCTACCTGCAGCCTTTGGCCTCTGTTTAGTCTTCTAACAAAAACAATCTGTTCCACTGCTCAGCAACCAAGGAAAAAGGATGACTTAAATAAGAGAGAAAGAAGAGTATGCCAAAAGGAGGAAAATGGGTAGCCTTATCCATTTTTGGCTGTGGCCCTAATACTATTGCTTTTGCCCTATCTGCTATATGATGCTATATGATGTGACCCTTTAATCCTGCAGCCCTGGATAACAAATGATACTCACCAATGGCTTAGGGGCAAGGCTAATGATTCCCTCCATCTTTCAGAGATAACTCAGTTGTTCAAAGCACTGGTCATATATAAGAATAAGGATTCGTGGATATCTACAGCCACAATTAACCTTCCAGGAATTAGGGAGCAATAGAGCAATTTTGGCTGGATTTAAGTTAGGCACAAAAAGTCATATTGCTCCAATTTTCCCATATCCAATTCCCTGCAAGTCTGAGAGACTAATTCTCATTGTCTATGCTTCTCATGGCTAATAGAAATTATAGCCTAAATCTTACGGCTAAAAAAGCTAAAGACATTTGGGTTTGGTATATGTTTTCTATTCTACCCAGTAAAGAGTATAAACAACTTAACACAAGAATTTAACACAAGAATAAAACTAGAATTCTGATTACACTTATTGAATTTCTACGGCTTCTCTGCAGGATGGGTCTTGGAAAAATGATGTTGAAAGGGTTAATCTCAGACCATGATACACTTCTCTAATCCATGGTTGTGTCTAGGGTCTGAACTCCCAGAATTGCTAAGGAATTTGGGAATTGAAGCCCCAATTAAAGAGCACCAGTATAGGACTTCTGGGGTGACTTCCGGCGATACTGGGTGTGAGTCACTCGAGCTCCGCCGATTCGCCCCAGGCCTATCGAATCTTGGACCCGTAGAGGGTCTGAACCTTCTTGAAAGGTAGGTCCAGCGAAGGAGCGAGAGGTACGTCCCCTCCTTCACCCAGTGAGCTCTAGCCAAGATCAGAAGGAATGGAGCCAGAAATGGCGTCCAACTAGCCTGGAATATCCTGGGGAAAGCGAGTGCAGGAGGAAGAGAAAGAGACCCATTCGGAGGGAGGACTGGGTAAACCGAGATTTTGAATCAGACTACGATCCCCAAGACAAATTTTAAAAGTAAATTGCTGTGGCTGAGAAAGTGGTGAAAAAAAAGTGTTGCAGCACTCCAAGAGGAGGTCTGTCTCCAAACCTCCCCCCCCCTTGGATGAGATCGGAGGAGGCAGATGGAAGGAGGCAGAACTTTGGAGGAGGCAGATGGAGGAGGCAGAACTTTGATAAATAAGAAAATTTGGATTAATTTGGATTGAATTTGGACAGAATTGGTATCTTTTGTATCTTTTGTACATAAACATATTTTGGGCTATTATTATTCTGACTCTATAAAAAAAATGGATGATCCGGAACAGGAGAGGCCAGCCGAAAACCGGAATCATCGTGCTGTGATCTACAATTCTTTTGATAAAATACAAATAATAGGAATGGAAATTAAAAACTCTATAGCTGAAATATTATTTAAACTGGAAAATTTGGAGGAGAATAAGAACCAACCAGAGCAACAGGCAATTGCAGATGACTCCGGAGAAGCGGCAGGCGAATGGAGAGAGAAAGCCGATGAGAAATTCAAAATGGCAACGACGCGACAAGGAAATAGAAGCATGAGAACATACTTACTACGCAGTCAAAAAGGAACGAACAGAGAGAATAGAATTAGTGAAAAAGGACAACAAATGAGTCAAGAGAAAAGGGGAGTGAGAATTACTAAAAACAAAGAGAGAATGAAATTGAATATTGAATGTAATTTTAAATTAAAGGAAGGGGGCTAGGATAAAGAAGAGGGAAAAAGCTGAAGATTAGTAAGCGAGAGGGGGGGCGGGGCGGGGGATAGACTTCCAAAAGAAAAAGAAAAGGGATGAGGGGTGGAAAAAATCCAGAAATAAGATGAATTAAGGAGTAGTAGTGCTAAGATGTTTTTGATGTTTTTAATAAGAGTATTATTTTATTAAAGATTGTTTTTTATATACAATAACTATATAATAATTATACAAGTTAAATATTAAGAAATATGAATAACTGAATAATAATAATACATAGAAAAACTATGGAGGTAATGTGATAAAATAAAGTATGAAAGAGTTATAATTATAAATTTGGGTTAAAGGAGACAATTAACTATCTTAGCACTGTTTTATATGTGGAGAAGGGAGGGGGAAACTAAGAAGGAAGGGGAAACATTTATAAGGATAAAGAGATAAACTGAATTATTTGGTTTTTTGATATTAATGAATATTGTCATGTTTTAATATTGATATTAATTAAAATTGATATATGAAATTAAGAAATTAATTAATATACGTAACCCAGGATGCCACGAATGGACAGACAATATGTGTTTTAAAATTCTTTATTGAAAAACAATTTTAAAAATTTTTCAAAAAAAAAAATAGCACCAGTATAAAATCAGTCTAGCACGTCATAAAAATCATTGGTTGGTTAGCAAAAAAAACAACAACAACAAAGTCTTCTCTAATTAGCTGGTAAGTATTAAAAATAAAACATTAACATATATATAGAAGAGCCGGATCGTGTCTTTAGAATGTAGAGAAGTAGGGATTGTTAAATTTCATCTAATGAGGGAGGGAAAGTCAAGAGAATGTGTTTCAGAGTTCAGTTTTGGGGCCATTCAATTTAAAGAATGCGAGAAACACAGCCATGGGGTTTTTCTTAGGTTGTAGAATTTTTCCAGCATGATAACCAATGTGCAACCAAAGGCCACCATGAATCACTTTTCTAAGCAACTTTGAGCAACTCAGATTCAGAATTCCTCTGAATTCTTGGGACATCAGAAAGAATTTTAGAAAAGGGTCTTTCTCTTTAGACTAGGAAGGAATTTTCTTCCCAGATCTCAGTCTACTGGCTGATTTAGCAGATCAGGGGAAGCATCTATTTAATGTGTGTATTTATGTGTATTTCTTTTAAGTTACTACCAGTGAGACTGCCTTTGTGATCCTAAAAAAGCGAAATAAGATGCCAAGAAATCAAAGTTACTTGAGAAGTTGGCATAGACGATTGGCATAGTCTGTGTCATAAGACATTCTTTGGAGCAATACCAGGATGGGAGTAAAAATAATTCAAAAACTTCTAATTTTCTGGAAAGAACAGACTATGTGAAAATAATATGTGAACAATGAAGCCTAAATCTAACACTGTAGGATTTGGATTTTAAGACCAATAACTCACTCAGCAGAATAAGAGTAACATAGCAGAACTGACCTATTCCATTTGAAAAAAAAAGGAAATAAAACATTACCATCCAATAAGGGGAACACAATAAGATAATTAAGAAGTAGTAATTATATATACAAGGGATACAAGGGCATGATGGTTCAGCAGTTAAGAAGCTGGCCTTGTCGGCTGGAAAGCTGACAGCTCAAATTCAAGATATGAGTGCTGGTTAACAAGGTGAGCTTCCGTTACTTGCCCCAGCTCCTGCTCACCTAGCAGTTCGAAAGGATGCAAAAGCTATAAACAGGTACCACTTTGGTGGGAAGTTAACAGTGTTCCATGACCATGGAAGCGTCTTCGAACAACGCTGACTTCCTTGAATAAGGAACGGAGATGAGCACCACTCCCTAGACTCAGACATTACTGGACAGAAGAAACCTTTACCTTTACCTCAATATACATTAGTATCCACAGATACTACGGGCTTTGAAGATCTTTAAATTCAGAATTTGAATTTAACCGTACTGGCATTTTCCCCCTCTTAGGGCAAGCCACACCTATGGAATATCTGTTGTTAATGATACAATATACAATGACTCATCTGTTACTTTCTCTATTATGTGCTTCATTTAATATGTTCACAAATATTTCTTATTATTTTTATTGAAGAAGGGGAAAAAGTCATCCACGGAATTTAATTTTCCCTACAGAGGAAAACTGGGAGAGAACAGTATACACTAAAGATCTTATGAAATACAATGCAACAGAGAAAGGGCAACATCAGTTCAAGTCAGTGACGAATATCTTGAGGTCTTGGACTGCGTTCCTTGGACTTCAAAAGTCCCTTTGCAACCAGCCTTCAAAGTTTTTTAACTCTTAAACTTTTGAGCTTGACTGCTGGTACCTAAATGGACACATGAAATTCACCAATAATTTCCCTTCAAAATATTAACCAGTCCCAACCCTGTTTAGCTTCTAAACTAAACTCTGCTGGAGCAAAGTCAGGACAGGAGTTACCCCTTGTTGAAATCCTTTCTGATTATAATTATAAAGAAATGAAACATGGTTTCCTGGCTGAAGGTTGGAAGTCCATCAAAACTATAGAGGAAACTGTAAAATAAGCCAAGCATAATTTTTAAAATCAAAGATAATCTCCAAAACTCTCCTCCAAAAAGCCTGACCCATCACTGTTCCACCCAAGGTGGCCCTTGACCATTTAACAATTAGTTTCTCCTGGTTTAAAGCTACATCAGTATTTTTAGTAATAAGCGGAGAAAGGACTCTGAGTCAATTAGATCAGACAGTATCAGCATTCAGAATTTCGCCTAGCTAGGCTACATGGTTATGAAAAAGTTCCCCTTTGAAAAGAAGGGAGAGGGGAAATGGGAAAAGTAAAGGTAAGTAGAAAAATTGCTCTTACTCTGCTGCAATAGGCCAAGGGCATTTTCAAACAAGTCTCTTGTGACCCAGAAGAAGTCAAAGCTGATGTCTGTGATGATCAAATTTAATACAAAGATCTCTGCCCACAAGGCATGCTGCCAGGGGTATACACAAAGGGCTTTGAAATGAAATGTCAGAAACTATTAGGAGAGAAATACTGGCTCGTGCAGGGTGATCGAAGCAAGAAGGAAACTGACAGGGCTCTTGCTAAAGAAAGGTGAACATTGTGCTTGGAGGGTTTGCTGTGCAGGTTAGATAGCCTTGACCCCAGCATGTCCTACTCATTCACTAAAGGCCTATAGAGTCCAACAAGGAAGTTGGAGCTTGATTTCAATCCACCTTGTTTCTCTTTTATCAACTTCCTGAAGCTTCAGGTCTTTATAAAACTGAACCTGTAAACATTTTTAAACCTTAATTAAATTAAAAGGAACACACCAGTATGTCCAAAACACATAGAAGCAATACATTTATTAGTATTTCTTCTTTTCAGGTAATTTTAGGACAGCCCCTAGCATAATATAATTAAACATAACATAAAACATAACATAACGTAACAATAACATGACATCTTATATAACGTAATATAGCACATAACATAACATTATTCTGCACCATATAAGATTTAATTTATATGTTTGGAAGGACTCCCTTCTAATAATGTACTCAGGTATAGACTTCAGTCTGATATCAATTACATTTTTCCTTCCCCCTTTTTTTTTCTAGCCAGCTTCTCTGACAAAGATTAGATGAAATTCAAAAGCTTGCATTCCACAACTTTTCCTGTATACATACATAAATACATACCGATCTAATACCTTTAATGGTAAACAACATTATGCAAATTACAGAAAAAAGATTAAGAAGTTGTTAAGAAAAAGAAGCTAAAGCAAGAAGAAAAGAGGAAAGGAAATCTAATTTATATCAGCATCATTCACTACACCCCTAGCCTCATACTTCAAGACTCACAAAACATTCTTGTTTCCATCACACGCCATATCCGCATTCACATACAGGTAATCCTTGTTTTGCGACCACTCATTCAGCAGCCATTTGAAGTTATGCCAGTGCTGAACAAGACTTATGACTGCTCCTTGTAGTTGTGGCTGTTGCAACATCCCTGTGTTCATGTGCTCGTGATTCAGGCACTTGGCAACCAACTCGCAATTATGATGGTCCAAAGTCACGTGATCGTCCTTTGTGACCTTCGCTGCAGGCTTACGACAAGCAAACTCAACAGGGAAGACAACAGAAGGTACAAGTTGTGATCATGTAAACTCAGGAAACTGCGACTGCGTTGGGATCCACCCAATACCCAAATTTACCCAAAGCATAACTGCAGTTGTAAGTCAGTGTGGTCACATGACATTACGCTGAACAACCTTGTCACTTAGTGTGGAGTTGCTGGTCCTAATTACTACTGTTAAGCAAGGATTATCAATGTTTCCTTTTGTTCTTTAAATTTCTCACTTTGTTCTTATTCAGATTCCCATCAGTTCCATCCTACTATAGTCTTTTCTTTCCTCTCAGCAAATTTACATACATACATATACATATATATATATAAAATCTGTTTTGTGATCAAATTCATTCAATATATTTTGTACACTACTCTTATATTCAATCAGTGTTCATTCAGCGAGCATTCATTTATGGCACTATCTCTTCTTGTTTTGTTATACAAACATACCTCTTAACTAAGTCACTCCCACATCACTGAACTTACTTTTCAAGGACTGCTGGCCAGTGTTGCTGGTTGCTGATCACAAGGATTTTTGCCTGCCCTGAATAGGGTTGCATTCCCCGTAAAAGACCAGGCACACCATTGGGCTGCTTGTCAACCCTACATTCCCTCTGAGGGCTCAGGTAGGAGTGGTGGTGAGGGGCATTTAATTTACCAGCTTTGCCCCTGCTTCAATAGGCCTCTATAATCCAAGCTCTGGTTAGCTCCTGAATAGCTTACATTATTGCAATGCACTTTTGTGTGAAATATGCTTCTGAAGGACATTGGAAGTTACAGTGAGGCCAGAAAGCAGTGCCATCATAAGTATCAAGAAGGGTGGGAAGAATGAGCAAATGACAATAGATGCATAATGATTCCATGGAAATGCTGGGAATTATCTAATCAATAGAAGAGAATATCTGTAGCTCAGATTTGAACTGTAGGGGCCATAGTCCTCTCTGAGATTGGTTGCTTTCGTGCAGATGCTTTATTACCCTACTAGGTATTAGTAGGAAGTGGGGGGTTGCTCTCATTTTATTTACTACAGCAACTACTACCGGTAGTACATAAAATAAGAGCAAATCACACGTGCTACTAGCACTGACGATGATGAAACATCTGCAAAAAAACCAGCCAAGTTCAGAGAGCACCAAGGACCTGATTTATGTAATCAAATAAATAAATAAAGGACACAAATATATAAGGTCGCCTCAAGTTCCCCAAATTGGGTGAAGAGAGGCGGGATATAAATCAAATAAATAAATAAATAAATAAGGTCAGCATTTGCACAATGACATCACTGAACACATTTCAGCATTTCAGCACCAGCATCATGCCTTGCCTGGTGGCCAGGCTTCTATGGAGTGTCTCTTCCTGGAAGAAAATAAAATCACCCTGGCTCAGTTTCAAAATACTTCTTTTAACATTTCTGATGTCACTAATTGGGAGTTGTATTCTTCAACTAAGGGTGAGCTGGAATCATCTAAGACCAAGACCTGAGTTATATCAGATCCAATGCCAATAAATTCTCTCCCCACTGATGAGTCTTTCATAATCTCTGATGTTTTTGAAATACAACCTGAAAACTTACTTTCGTAAGCTGGTATTTACTTGCTTAAGTATACATTACATCATGTACCGAAAGCTGCTTTAATATCATGATGTAAAAGTTTTATAGTAACATCTATTTTGTTACATGATTCAGATGTTTGCTTATTTTAACTAAAAGTATAATAGGCAAATTAAAATTGTAAATGATTATGGGCTGGCTTTGCTAGGAACATGAAAGCCAAAATTTGAAAAATAAAAAAATCCATCCATCCATTTTAAGTTATTCCAGCCATATGCAGCTCTCATTCCCATTTCAATCAGCTCAATAAAAATATCGTTCTATCAGTTTGGAGTTATTTTTTATGGCCAGTGTACATTTCTTTATTAAGAAAGTAAATATGATTGAAATTGTCATTATTTTAGTGCCACAACACAATGTGATTCTTCCAGCTCCAATTCTACTTCATTTTTACTTGTTGAAAGAACACAAGAAACCCAGCATTGCTAAATCTTCCCACTTCTACTGAATAGGCAGGCAGACAGGCAGGCAGTTAAATGCGAAGTTGAATGAGAACAGCAGATATTGAGATAAAACGAAGGTGAGTGTAGCTATTAGCACTGAGTAATGATCTATAAAATGACTGTTCCAGAGAAGCAAACCAAGTGACATCAATTTTTTAACTAATCCATTCAGCCTTTGTTCCCAACAGCTGTGCCTCCCCCTTCTTTGAGTCACAGGATACAATTAAAATGACCCAAACACAAAACACTCAGTCTGCATTTATTACTCAAAAACCCGGACACAATAAATGGACATATCCATTACATATCCTTTCGTGGTCGTAAGTGGACTCTCTATTTATTAAACAGGGTAGCATATATGCTTGAAACATTTTGCTGCCTGAATGGAGTAGTAAATAATCCTTTGACGTCACCTCAGTCAAGGTACAGAGCTTTGATAACTGATTAGGGTATTTGGAGAGATGATGCACTAAATGCCAGGAACACCTGCTCCTTTATCAAATAAAGATATTTATTTCATATACCGGTAAGAATAAATGAAACATATTTAAAAACTGAATAGCAACAAATAAATTAAGGACTGGGTTGCCTGGTGTAGGATCTGCTTAGGCAGGGGGCTGGAGTAGATGACTTACAAGGTACCTACCAACTCTATTAATCTGTATCTGCCTATTCATGACTCCCCAAAAGCTACAGTTTGAAACACCACCTTGTGATGTTAACAGTTGGGCTTCTTTTGCCCACCTTACATTTTATACCTTGTTTGATGGCCCTAACATCTGGCTTGGTTGCTCTGTATGCATGCAACATGTATTTCCTTTAAACACATTTCTGATGGTTTGCAAAAGTTGTCCCACATAGTTTTGCAAATCAAGCATTTAACAATGATTGGGTTATTGATTCTACTTTATAGCAGAGAAAAGGAAATTGAAAGTTTACCTTTCCAATAAATGGAACCAGATGGTGTTCACACATTGAAAACATATCAATATCCTTCACAATCACCATCTCATCGTGGTCTTCATCAAATATGGCATCATTGAGTACATCTGAAATCAAGACAGGGATATACAATGGAACTATTACTTGTCACTTTCCTTCTATATTGTTTTATTTGAATGTGTAGGCCATACCATTATACAAATATAGATTTCAAAGAAGTCTACATTAAACATGAGAAACAAAAAAAATATATAAAAACGAAGTGTAAATTCATCATCCAGATACAATGTTACATTACTCAGAACCAATATTCTCAGGGCAGTTTTGAAGTGTTACTTAGACATTCTTACCCCCAACTACTATTTAAAGCTGCTTTGAAGCTCCTTTGTTCACAGTGATTCTTGAGCAACAGTGACACAATATCCTGGGCCATTTAAATGTTCTTCCATTGTCTTCTCATTGTTATTGTTTTTCAAAAACCTAATTTATTTATTTATTTAGTTATTTGATTTATACCCCGCCTCTCTTCACCCAATTTGGGGAACTCGAGGCTAATACCGGTGATGCAAGTTCTTTTACACACAGAAATTCTAGACATTGTCTTATCTGTAAATTTAACAATGTTTCCATCCATTCCCATTTCCTTGGATCAGCTTCTTTAAAATTCTACCATCTCCAAATCGTGATAGGATATATGGAAGTATACACAGTTTTACAGCCTTGCTTAATTTTATAAACCTTTTTAATATTCAACATTTTTGCATCAATATGACCACAAATATGTAGCTTTGGATCATTTTCCTCAATAAATAAATGAACAAGTGTTATTTTATTGACTTATTGGCTTACTTGAGTCTCTTTATCCAGTTTCAAAACTTTTGTGGAGAACAGGTCATATGTATACAGAAACACTGAAAACTGAAAAGGCACAAACATTTAAGAAACGCTGTATGCATCTAATAGAATAAATTTGCCATTTTATATTTATATTTGTTTTTATTTATTTATTTATTTTATTTATTAGATTTGTACCCCGCCTCTCTTTATTTATTTATTTATTTATTGGATTTATATCCCACCTCTCTTCCCCTCACGGGGAACTCGAGGCGGCGTACAAGAAATACTGTGCCCATTTCAA
>JANHGC010006660.1:22734-42850 GCA_027560395.1 Boaedon fuliginosus | reverse complement strand
CCCCAAATCACCCAGCAGACTTTCATGTCTCTGGAAATCACAGTGGCCTGGTTTCTAGGCCAGCACCTTAACCACCATACCAAACCAGTGTACTACACTATACCACCATTTGCCGCCTCAAGTTCCCCCGAAAGGGGTGAAGAGAGGCGGGATATAAATCTAATAAATAATAAATAAAATAAATACCACACTTTTCCTTTTAACTATTGTCAGTTAAAATTGTGACTGCATTATACATTTCTTCAGTGACTTATGGGAAACTTGGCATATTGTGATGTAACAGATTTTTGACCTTGGGTTCCGAGTAGCGGCTGCTTTAAGGTCAAATATTATTGAACCTTGTTTAAACAATAAACAGACAAATATTGAACTTCTTCAAACATTGAGCTTTGCTTTATTCTGAAGTTTCCCTCTCCCTGGTGTCCTGCCCTCCCTGCTTCTAGCATTCTCAGTCAGCATTGGTCAATACCTTTCTCCATGGCCAAATTTCTTCTATCTATAATGTTTACCCAAAGTAAAGGTCATTATCTAATGTTGAAGACTTTTGTTTCTAGGTCCAATGTATCTTATTTCTTCAAGGAAAGAAAATTTCTGATGATCAAATGCTATTTAGAGGCCTGTTGAATTACTAATATCTATCAGTTAAATATAGTCAATTTTAAAAATAGAACATCAATAACCTAATCCAAATTAAAGTACCTCTGACAGATATTCTCGAGTCCCTTCCCTTAAATGTTGCCATCTTACAGGGCCTAGGGAAGGTGCCTTTTCTGTGGTAGCCCCTGTCCTATGTCCCCTTCTCCTTGGATTCATATGGAAAAAGAATGCTTGTATACTAACAGATGCAAAAAAAAAAAAAATAGGCTCATGAATACTGTAAGACCAGAATTCCACTCCCAACCGAATATTTCAGTTGGCTACAAAAATTGTATACTTGTATATCGCTTTAACAAGTATACATCTGTAATCATCCCAGTAACCTTTATATTACCACAGTAAGATGAGATATTGACAATTTGCAGCAGGCACAAGTGGCCTTAAGCAAGTCATTTACAGTACAGGTGAAATTGGAATTTAACATTTCTGGCACAGAGCCTACTCAGTTTTGCTAAACTGTCAAATGACTCCTGCTTTTTTAAAACAATCATCTTCTGAAAATTCCTCTGAATAAAGAAAAAAAGAAAAGAAATATAAAAAAGGCCTGCTTTTCAATTTATGGATCAATGCAGCTGTGTTCATGCATGTCCTTATTTGTTTATATTTGGACATATTATTTTGGTATTGATGAAGTGATTTATATACTTCAATACACTGTTTATAGCAAATGCCAAGATTACTTCAGCCCAGCAAAATTTGCTGTTAGATATTATTGATTAGGTGAAAGTGATGTTCCACAAGATTGGAGCCTTTCAGCATACAAAAATGCTAGACTAAGGTGCTAACTCAGAGAGAAAAAGAGGTGTTGATTTCCATTGTACCTTTAAAGCCTATCTAGATTGGCAGAACTACCAATTAAGGCTCAGGCAGAAATCCATATTCCCACTTATCTGTGCTAAAGGTAATATCTTACACCAGTGTGGTGTAGTGGTTTTTAGGTGTTGGCCTAGAAACCAGCTGACTGTCAATTCTAGTTCCTCCTTAGGCACGAAAACTGGCTGGGTGACATTGGGCCAATCACCAGGAAATTGTGAGTTCTAGTCCTCTCTCAGGCATAAAACCTGGCTAGGTGACTTTGAGCCAGTCTCCCTCTCTCCCTCTCCCCCCCCCCGCCCTCTCTCTCAGCTCAAGCCACCTCACAGAGTTGTTGTGGGGGGAAAAGAGGAAGAGGAAGGAGAATTATGTATATTCATGATCTTGAATTACTTATAAGGTAACAAAAGGCAGGATAATCTAATAATAAATCTTTTTACATGTACAGTATGCATCTCCTGTTTTAAGGATGCAAAAAAGAATAAACAGAATATTCCCAAACTGCTTCTTAAAAGCAACTTGTAAAGCTATATTGGTTGCAGTGTGTTAGTCGGAAAATAGCCTTCTGTTGAATTGAAGCACTGGTTAATACATGTACTCCACCGTGACTTAGCTGCGGCTGTTCAATACTTTAAAGGAATCTTTCCAGTTCCCGCTTGAAAAGTCCAAATATGCTTTTCTCATACATGAAGATATGTTGCTGAACTCTTTTACTGCAGGCTGTTTGGTCTGTATTTCTATTTTGTTAAATTCAAGACTTCCCAATTAGCTTTATTTATTCAAAAGATTTATATGCCCGCCTAATCTTAAGTAACTCTGGGAAGTTTACAACAACCATATAACCAATAAATAAAACAAATGAACAAAAACCCTGTGCCATAAATGGGGCTCACATGGAACTATTGATTTAAGAGCATTGCAAGAGCACATTCACGTGTGACATTTTCACTCTATCCAGCACATGGACTGCTGAATTCCCATGTTTTCCACTCTGCGCAGCCCATCTGATGCTTTTTCGTCACTTCTAGATGAAATTGCAAAATGGACGCTCTACACAGGCTTGGTGACGGACTATTTCCACACTGATAAACTTTCTTGCCTCACTCTGCCTTCTGGTGCTTGAACTTGTAGATTTCACAGACAATCTTACTTAACAGATTTAGATGGCCCAAATCTTAAGCAACCCTGACAGACTCACAATCTTGTTATTATGTTAATCTTCCTAGTCAGTTTCTATACCTATTCGTATTTCCTTGTAAAAACTTGCCTAGTTTGAGGGTTGCTATGTATGTAAGTAGTAAGTAAGTACTGAAATCTTGCCTCAGCACAGGCACAGAACTGTTTTTACACTATACTTTGGGTCAGGTGGAGGGAAAATCTGGCATTCTCAATGTATTCTCAGGTGGCTAGAAGTAAAGACAATTATATGGCTGGTTTAAAAGGCTTTGGAGGAATTTGGGGACTTCATGTGATCTTTTTCTTAATGACTGCGCTCACCTACCTAACAACCAAATGGAAAATGATATTGTAAGTCCATTGCAACCACTGCACTTCCTGGAATTTTTTTTTCTTTCCATGGACCGCAACACTTGGCAATGGAGTTGCCCGTTTCAATTCTAGTCACTAAGTGAGGACTACCTGTGAAAGATGTTGAAAATGGAAATAAAATGTTCAACAGCCAAAATAAAAAAAGGTTCTTGCTTTATTTAAAATCACCAGTAACATAACAATAAAACATTATAAGATGTGGAGAACAATAGCATAATAGTCTGAGCCTGGGATTTTTTTGGCTTACTACATAGAACTAAAAGATACCTTTAAATGCCCAGGGACTAGGATCCTCCCACAAACTGGGCATTGATGTTAACTTCTAGAATACAATGCTGGCTGGGAGTGAAATGTGAATGATATGGCAGATATCAGGCTGGCAGGAGTCTGAACCAAAGTAACTAAAATCCATTCTTTACGGATTTTTCTAGAATGGAAGTTTAATGACACAAACCAATGGAGGATTTTAACTTGAATGGCAAGGAAATAATGAGCTGTCTCCATTATTAAGTTCAGCTGATAACGAGGCAGAAAAAATAACAATCCATGTTATATACCGGGCATGGAAGAAATGGAGAAAACAAACTGGAATGTGGTATCAAGTTAGCACACAGTTCATCTCCTAAATCACATGACTCCATGCTCCGTTCTGCCCAGTCTTGCTTTAGTGTCCTATAAAGCACTAACTGCATGTGGTATCTGAAGGAGCAATTTATTGAATATCTGGCTTTAGGTCATAAACATACATCAGTTGGAACCCATTCTAGAGTTACAACAGTGACACCTTGAGACCTATAAAGGCAAACTAGTTACATAATTAATAATTAGTTATTATCCTACACAATACAGATAACTTCAGCCATACAACCATCAAGGATGTGCTTGCACAGGAACAGAAAGTTTCACAGAGCTTCAGAACAGGTCACCTCACTCCAGAGTATTGCTGAACCTCCATTCCTAAATCCATGTATTCTGTGTATCTTCATAGCCATGTTTCCACAAACTTCCTTTTCTTGAATGTTCAAAACAGAAGCACATTTCCTTAGGGGAACAGTCTTTATCCATCTGTTGGAAATGGTTTAATCCTACAGGCTAATGTCGAAAGGTAAAATATATGTTTAACTCCGCTTATATGCAAATGATGACAGTTTTGCGAAGGTAGACTGGTTAAATCCTTTGGATTTTTTAGCAGACCCCACATCCTCTTCTGAGTTTTGTTCTTGGCCTTCTTGCTCTTTATTGTTAACGTCCTCTGGGCGCTTTCGCTTTTTCCCTTCAGATGGATCACTGGTTCCTCTTCCTTTGGCTTTCTCCGTCCAAGCCTTATGTTAATGGAAACAAAAACAGAACAGTAAAACGTCTACGATCGCTACTAAATTATAATATTGTCATTAATTAATGTGACTTTCCCATAAATATTAAGCTTCTATATGTGTGCATAGTGAAGACTATAATTTTGAAGCCCCTTCTTGGATCACTGCCTTGTCATGGCAAAGAGGCTCGTGCTGCTCAAAGAAGCTATGAGCTAAGCTGTGCACAGGGCCACCTAAGATGGACAAGTCATAGTGGAGACATATGACAAAATGTGCTCCACTGGAGAAGGAAATGGCAACCGATTCCAGTATCCTTGCCAAGAAATCCCCATGGACAGTAATAAAAGGCTGGTGGAAGATAGAATAGCCTGGCGTGCTACAGTCTATAGGATTGCAAAGAGTCAGACATGACTTATTTACTAAACAACAACAAAATAATTTTGAAGACACTAGCAATGGAACTATGCTGGAATGTGTCAATTTTGAACTTTTACAAGGGTGACAAAGTTACTCTTAATTTCCCAGAAATCAGGTATAGAAAGAATAAGACCATGTGGCCGAATGATCTGGCAGTAAACAATGGCACGAGACGGTCTTGCACATTTTCATTGCAACATGTTCAAGTACTTCAGCTGAATGTGGTTTCAAGGTTAGTACTGAACTGGTACCGCGTTCCCCTGAAAATAAGACCCAACCGGAAAATAAACCCTAGCATGATTTTTCAGGATGCTCGTAGTATAAGTTCTACCCTAAAAATAAGCCCCAGTTAAGATTAGCCAAACGCGTTTAGTACCTATTTCCCTGAAAATAAGCCCTAACCAGAAAATAAGCCCTAATGTGTCTTTTGTAGCAAAAAATTAATATAAGACCTGGTCTTGTTTTCAGGGAAACTGGGTATTAGAGATAATCAGATTCAATCTTCATCTCAATGAATTATATTGGCCAATCACTCTTTGCTTAATTTCATTGCATTGTTGCAATGGACAAGAAAAAAAACTTATTGGTGAAGAGGCAAGATAAGGTACGAAATAGATTATTAGTCAAATATGCCTCCAGAGGAGGAACTCCTCACATATCTGTGAAAAAAAGGGGACTATGTTCTACTTCCTGCTTTTTACTTGTAAAATTGCGTGACTTCAGGAAAAATGAAAAAAAGAATTCATGCAGTCTTCAATTTACAATCTCAATAGGGACCAGAAATTTTGTTGATTAGCAAGGCAATTAATAAATCATCCCTGATTTTATTTTATTTTTGCCACAATTGTTAAGCAAACAATTGCAGTTTTCAAATGAAGCATGCAGTCATTAAATGAATCTGACTTCCTCTTTGACTTTGCTTATTGGAAGCTGGCTGGGAAAGTCGCAAAGAGCAATTAGGTGACCCTGGGATCCTGCCACTGTCATAAATACATGCTAGTTGCCAACGCCCGAATTCTGATCTTGTGTCTGTGGGGATGCTACAACAGTTGTTAAGTGTGAGGAGCAGTCATAAGTTACTTCATCCGGTAGTGTTGTAACTTTGAACAGTTGTTAAATGAATGGTTGTAAGTTGAGGACTACTGTACATTTTTACATCGTAAAAAAGGCATAATCCTCCAAAAGAAGATTCCATTACCATCCTTTCCTCAGCCGATAGACCTCTGTATCGAACCATGCCTTCTTTTATTATTTCTGTTTCTTCAAAATTAGGATTATCTGATAAAATAGTGCTTCTGTTCTCTTCTAGCCACATCTGGAATCCAGTCTTTGGCCTAAATACAGTACAGATGAGAAAAAGATTTGAAATAAAACCTTTATGCTACCTGTGAGCATTTTTATTCCCAGAAGGCAGAGTCATCTCACAACAGCAACGTGAGACTCTTTGGCACACTGACCTTTTACTATCTTTGTTCTCAGTCACAGTTTGAAGTTCAGAAGGTACAGTGTCATTTTTGTCCTCTTTATCTTCTCTGGCTTTCTTTTCAGTAGTAAGTGCTCGGGGTTGGAAAAATGCAGTTGCTGCAGGCTGAGCAATTAAATATATATACTTCAGTAATTCATCATAAATGGCTGCTTTATATATCATGTTTTATACTCTTAAGCTTCTCAGAGCAAGAAGCTCTAATTTTGGTAAGCACCCACTTAACTCCTAAAGGAAAATATTTTTGCAGTAATTCTTTACTCAATAGTTTTGGAAGCATTACAATGGAAGGAGACAATGAAATAAAAAAATAAAGATTTAAGTAGTGCAGCAAACTACAATTTAAATGGAAAGTAAGCATGTTAACTGTATTCTTGATCGGGGAAGTGAGGCGGGGTACAAATCTAATAAATAATAATAATTCTAATTTAATTTAAAATAATTTTTGCTCTGGATCCACCCATTTTTTTGACTAAAGGACTAAAAAAATAACATGAGGTTTATTTCTCAATAGCTTTCAGATGAGAAATGTTGTAGTTTTATTTGTTTGTATCCTACTTTTATTATTTTTACATATGACTCAAGGTAGCAAACACATCCAACACACCTTCCTCTTCCTATTGTCCCAACAACAGCACTGTGAGATTAATTGGGTTGAGAGAGAATGACTGGCTCAAAGTCACCCAGCTGGCTTTCATGGCTAAGGTGGGACTAGAATTCACCACCTCTGACTTTCTAGTCTGGTGCCTTAACCATTAGACCAAACTGGCTCTAGTAAATATAAATAGTATATAAGCAGTAATTGAAAAGCAAAAAAATGTATGCTCTTAAGAGTATTTGTATATGTTTATGCTTATGTTTATTGAATTTATACCCCTTTCTTCCCCCAAGAGGGAAGAGTAATGCAAGTATGTAATATATATGGCTACATTCTTTTATGTGCTCTAAACAAAGTTAAAATTATTAAACATCATGTCTGGGCCATTTCCAACTGCACTATTCCATTTCACTCCCCCACCTACCTTTCTTATTCAGCTACTGCATGACAGGGAAAGAAATGGCGGGGGAGGGGGGGCAAAAACCACCTGGGCCATCTTATAAACATTTCTTGAGTTGTCATCCTTTTTCTACTTAATTAATACTACTACCAGTTATTTTCAAACTTGATAGGGAAACAAAACAGAGAAGTCCATTTGATACCAGTATCCTGCCCCACTTTTTCCAATCTTTTTTCCTGCCAATCAGTCTTTGGATAGTCCTTCTGCTCTCATTAGATTCCTGCGACTTGCTACACCCAGTAACAATAAGTTTGCCAAGCTCTCTTTCCACAAAACAAGACAAAGGTACAATCCATCACCTGCTTTGACTTGGGCTTGGGAATCAACGGTTTGATGATTGGACTCTTCTTGTTTGCAACTCCTTGACCATTCATCGTGGGATTTTTCTTAGGCAGCCTCGTCAGGTTATCCAGAATATTGGGCGAGTGAACAAATGCATCTTTTTGGCTACTGGATACCTACAGGAGCAAGAGATTTAAGAACTCATTTATCCCCTGCGGTACCTCAAAAATATCTTACTTAAAAGTAAGGTAAATTAAAGCCATCAGTTCTCACCTTAAAAGGATTTACTCGTACTGAGTTGCTAGATGCAGTGACAGCTTTCATTAACCAAAAAAAGGGGGGAGGGGAGACCATGAGAAGAATATCAGTGCAAATCTTTACCAAACACTCTGCATATGTATTAAGAAATTATACTGAAAAATTTTTATTTAAAAGAATTAAGCAGGGCTGTTCAGACAGCCCTGCCTCTAAACTTTAAGACATGAACAAAAATTTGTCCCTAGATGTTAATTTAGCATTCAATTTCAGCTTAAGAAAAAAAATTTCTTAAATAAAAATCTGAAATAAAAATAAAAGTGAACACACTGTGACTTGCATTAAGGTATTTGTTAGTGGTAGTGCTCAATTTACAAGCATTCATTCAAAGTTACGGCACTGAAGAAAATTATTTACGACTGTTTTTCCATCTATGACTATTGCAGCATCCCCATGGTCACATGATCAAAATTTGAGTGCTTTGCAACCAGCAGGTGTTCATGACAGTTGCACTGTCCCAGGGTCATGTGATCACCACTTCCAACCTTCTCAGCTAGCTTCTGGCAAGGAAAGTCAGTGGGGAGAGCCAGATTCGCTTAACAACATGCAATTCACTTAACAACTGTAGTGGTTTGCTTAACTGTGGCAAAAAAGGCGGTAAGAGAGGGAAGAGAGGTGAGGTGTAAGTAAGTAAGTAAGTAAGTAAGTAAGTAAGTAAGTAAGTAAGTAAGTAAGTAAGTAAATAAATATGAGGTGCAATTCACTAATAACTGCCTTGCTTAGCAATGGAAATGTTGGGCTCAATTGTGATCATAAGTCAAGGACTACCTACATATAAAGGCTTTGGTCTCAATCGGAATTACTTAATAACAAGGTCTGTCTTGTCCTGTTTTGTGTGTGTGTTTGTGTGTGTGTGTGTGTGTGTGAGAGAGAGAGAATGAATACATGTGATACCCACAACACATAATAAAAGGGGAAAAATGAACAAAGGACTTTTTAAAAAAGAACTATTGTTTCTAACTTTTTCCTTTTTCTACATCTGCTGATTTGCAATATTTGAACAATTTCCTTTACTTTTTGTATCACTAAATACTATGGTCTCTCAGCAATTTACATAACCTTATTACAATGTTGCAAGGAGAAACTTAGTTCTAATGAGGGGCACAAGATTATGCTGAAAGCCACCAAACTAACATTCTTTTGCATGACAGTTTCTGGACAAAAAGTCCCTGGGAGACTGGAACCCTTGATTTGTGAAACTGAACTGGTACATCACAGTCCAATGGTAAACTATACAGCAGCAACACTGGAAGTAATAGAGCTCTCTATTAATTAGGTAGCAAGATTTCAATGGAGGAACGATTGAAGAAGAATTTGAATGATGTATAAATGTTTCTAATTTTTTCCTCAGTTTAAAAGATGTTCATGAGAAGAAAAGCATTTAACAAATTGTGTGGGAGTATAGTTGCATAGCTGAAATCTAATATTTGGACAAAATGTTTAACAATTAAGGGATTTTCCTTGCCTAAAATAAATTCAGTTTGACTTACCAGACTTCGAAGCAGATGCATTTCTATGCAGCGTGGGAGAGCCTTCAGAAGAATTAAAGTAGAGGAAACATTAATATTCCACTGAAAATACTTAAAACATTTCCTGGTTTAATTGAGTATGACTATATGTGATAAACATTGAAACAGAAAGGATGTACAATAGGGCTACAAATGCATTAGCACTTTTGAACTTCTCAACCCCACCCTTACCCACTCTTCCTCATTAACATCCTACCATTTTCCCCACAGGTGCAGAGTTTGCTTTTTGGATCAACACGCACCATCTTGCATCATCAAACACACCATGCAGGTCTAACTGGGCATTTTTCATGTCAGCCTTCCATGTGGGGGCTTACCCTCTCCTCATAACTACTCATAAAAATGTTCACTGTGCTCTCCCAATGTCAACGTTGTGCCACCAGAGGATCTCCAACAGGGCCCTCCTTGAGGTTGGAACCCTGAGGACAATTTGTGAGGACTCCCAACTCCTCACAAATTCCCTATCTCTGTTCCATGGCGTGATCCTTCTCTGAAAGGACTACCCAGCCTTCAGAATCTGAATTTATAACCATGTAGCCTTCTGCTTTAATGTTCATGGATGCTTGCTCAGCTTACTAGATTTTGCCTCGTTAAGGGTATTCACTTTCTCCTCATCCTCTTCATGGGTCTCCATATTTTGCTGGCATTGAATATTTCTTTCTCGAGGATGACTCCATTCTGTGGGGCTGTTACTGTACCTGCATACAGAGAAACCAAGTCAGCCAATCGCTTCTATTCTTTTGCTTAAACTATCAAGAAAAGGGCAACTGTCACGCATCCCCTACAAGGAAAGCCAGGTTTAACAAGAATGATAAAATAACTCCTTTTGTTTCCATTATACAGGCTTTCCTGGTCCTCATGGAATCAATTACTGAGTCATTTCCATTAAAATAATAATTTTTCACTTTTCTGAAAACTGAATATGTAATCAATCATCTGTGCTGCTGCCCGAAAGATTCACTTCATTACAGGCTATTGTACTAAAGTTTCCTTCAGTGGCAATAGCCACCACTGGGTTTGTCCAGAACCTTTCTCCTTTCTTAACTGCATCCATCCCTTTCTTCCATTCTGCTTACAAAATTTACTTTTTCCTTTTACCTAGAGCCCTTTAGAAGGGCTGGATTGTTGATTTTTCCCGTCCTCGCTCCAGCTCAATTGCACTAGGCATTGTCTTGGGTTGAAAAGTACATTATTGAATCCAGGCCTTGGGTTTTTGATATTATACAGGTTGTTCTCGATTTACAGCAATTGGGATGAGGCTTTCTGTTGCTAAGTAAGGTGGTTGTTAAGAGAGTTGCATCCTATTTTATGACCTTTTTTGCCACAGTTGTTAAGAAAATCATTGCAATTGCTAAGTGAATCAGGCAGCTGTTAAGCAAATCCAGCATCCCCCACTGATTTTGCTTCCTGGTGGAAGCTTGCTGGGAAGGTTTCAAATGGTGATCATGTGACTCTGGGACTCTGCAACCATTATAAATACATGTCAAGTGCACAAATTTTGATCCCATGACCAAAGTAAGGGCAAGGACCAGTTGTAAGTCATTTTTTTCAGTGCTATTGTAACTACAAACACTCGCTAAATGAATGGTTGTACGTTGAGCACTACCTGCAATTGAGAGCCTTTGTACACTGTTAATCTGACCCGATGGGACAATTGGAACATTTTCCTCCACAGTGACTTACAAAGCACCTGCCTAATTTCAAACACAAACAAAATCGTAACATGTGTTTGTGTACCCATTCAGAGTTCACTTTTACCCAGCATTCAGGCGGTTTCTAAAATCCGGCGGCTGCTTCTCTTCTTCCTCTTCTTGCTCAGTATACTCTTCAGCAGATGCCAGCTCCGAGATCTTCTCAGCAGCAAATTCACTGAGTTTCTGGGCAAGGATTAGCCTCCGCGAGCGAGAGGCATATTTGATAGCTAGGCTCGTGGCATTTTGTGTCATGAATTCAGCAAGCTCCATACAGCGAAATTCACGTTCCAGTGTGCAAGATAACTGTTTTTAAAGTAAGGAGGAAAAAAAGTTTTAATATTTATCAGAGAAATATTTGTTTTCGGGAGGGGGGGCCGAGGAGAATAAAAAAAATGTTCTCTAAGAGAATAGAACATTCAGTTCTCATTCATTCTTTACTAGACAGAAATCTTATAAAGCCATTTCGTAGCTGGGAAAATAACTCCAATTATGATGTAACAGTTAAAGTGAGCAACCTCAGGAAAACTGCATGTGAAACGTCCACTGAAGAAAAACTATATTTAAGAGACAGAGAACACCCATATTGTAGAGTAGTTTTTTTTAATTAAAAAAAATAGTGAGTTCAACAGATCGATGTCTCTTTCTGCTTTTCAAACATCTGTTTCATGATGATCCTTGTTTCTAGTTAGCTATAATATAGTGTAGGTAAGGACCAAACTCTTCACCTGTCTAACCTGCACAAAAAAGCCACTGGGAAGCCTGAGTAAATAGAAGTATGGGCTGATCTCTTAAGAATATTTCTCCTTCTCAGGTTCTTCTCCAAAAATGGTCTCGTTTATATTTCAAGGAAGTTGAAACAGGCTTATCTTGAAAAACAAATGGAATTGGCCAGGATAGGCCATTTTTATTAGGATCCTGGCAAGTATAGATAAGTGTTAAATTCTCACCCCATAGTTACAAGAATACTCAGGCTTCCTCAGGCTATTTATAAAACATGGTAGGTTAGTTACACAATTAATTTCATTTCTAAGTTGGCACTAAGAGCCTGAACTTTGAACATAAATTGCTGATCTAGGCAACTCATTTCCTGAGCCTGGTTTTCCTTTATCTCTGGATCTGGCCTTTTGCTTCCCAAAGCTCTTGCTACTCCTGACACAAATGCTTAGGCACATTCATATCCTCTAGTTCAAGTTTCTTCTGCCTTAGATCCTTTCCTTATCTGCACCTTGCTGCCAGCTTCATCCCAGTGCTTTGCTTCCTCTCTCTTGCAGCAACTCTGTCCACAGTCAAATCATCTAGGACCATGGGAGGAAGGCAAGCAAATAAGCAGCACCATGACACAAAATTCACAAAGAAATGCACATTTCATCGTTTTGATGTTATTTCAATTTGCAATGGAGACTTGAAATATTGTTTTTCTGTTGGCTCCCAGTGTGCTTCTGGGTCCAATTCAAGGTGCTGGTTGTTCACTTTAAAGTCCTGCATAGCATTGGACCGAGTTACCTTCGAGACCACCTCCTGCCACCATTTGCTTCCCAGCACCCCGTGCGGTCGCACAGAATGGGCCTCCTCTGGATACCATCAGCCAGGCAATGTCACCTGACAATTACGGGGAAGAGGGTCTTTTCTGCAGCAGCCCCGGCCCTGTGGAATGATCTGCCTACAGAGCTCCAGAGTGTCCCAAATCTGCGAACCTTCAGCCGAGTGCTGAAGACCTGGCTCTTCCGGCAGGCCGGACTAGCTTGACCCACCAAACGTTTTTAGAAATTTTTATAGGGGATTTTAGATGTCTATGTTATTTATGTATTTTTTATTACTCAGCCTTCCATCCTTCTAAAGGTGGGTGAAATGAGGACCCAGATTGTTGGGGGCAATATGCTAACACTGTAACTGCTTGGGGAGTGTTGTAAAGCTCTGATAAGCAGTATATAACATCTGAGTGCTATTGCTTTCTATGTTATAAGCCGCCCGGAGTCCTTCGGGAGTTGGGCGGCATAAAAATGTAATAAACAAACAAACAAACAAACAAACAAATATTGATGTTGTGAGCCACCCGGAGTCCTGTGGGATTGGGTGGCCTACAAATCTAAATAAAATAAAATAAAATAAATAAATAAATAAATAAATAAATAAATAAATAAATAAATAAATAAATAAATAAAATGTTTTCTTTATAAGATGTTACACCTTTTTTCTACGATTTAGCCTATGCATTCTGTAGGTAAATCTTGATCATTAAGAATGACTCCGTGTCATATGGAACTTGACCTCTAATTCTAAAAGAAATAGATGTTCTGTTCTCTTCTGTGTTCTATTCATCCCCAGATTGTTTGTTCTAAAAGTCTGAAAATTGATTTCTGTTTGTAAGTTTACTTGGCTGTAAGCTTTGGCTTATATGTGCTGTTTTGGGTTGAACTAGAGATTAGTGACCCCAGATTGAGTTTACATAACTTGATTCTGGTCAAGGGAAGGGAAAAAAAAGCAAGTGACTTATTTTAGCTTTCCTGAAAGGTTAATCTCGGTTATTACCTTCTAGGTCAAAGGCATTCACACTGTGTAATGGAACAAAAAGCATGAATTCAGGTACAAGGGAGTATTTGGAAATGGTGGTAACAGAACCACTCTTACTATGTTTACTTATTTGTTTGGAGCGCTTATTACTACCCAAAACGTGATTCTGAACCTTGTACAATAAAAATAAACAGTAGGAGAAATCAAACATGCATCTTTCAAAAGTAGTTCAATATACCTATAATATGAGGAATACAACTCCGCTCAACATTTGGCAAATGCCTGATGGAAAAGCAGAGGCCAACAGGCTTGGGGCTCATTATATAGGTAGTCCTTGATTGACAACAGTTTGTTTGGTTACAACAGCACTGAGAAATGTGACTTATGGCTGTTTTTCACAGTTACGACATTTGCAACCGCCCCATGATCACGTGATCAAAATTAAGGTGCTTGGCAACTGGTTCATATTTATGGGCTCTGTCCCAGGGTCTTATGATTACTTTTGTGACCTTCTGACAAGCAAAATCAATGGGGAAGCCAAATTCACTTAACAGCCAGGTCACTAACTTATCAACTGCAGTGATTTACTTCACAACTGCGGCATGAAAGGTCATAAAATGGGGCAAAACTCCCTTAACAAAAGTCTCACTTAGCAATAGAAATTTTGGGCTCAATTGTGGTCATAAGTCAAGAGCTACCTGTATACCGGTATGTTTCATTCAGATGTTTTTCTTTTTCCCATTGCCAAGGGTTCTTTGACTGCTTTACAAGTCTGTTTACTGGGAATCCAGTAAAAAGGTATTATTCAGATTATTCTCTTGGTTTATCATTCGTTAATTTTCAAAATGTTAATCAACAACCAATTTTCAGTAGAAAGTCCTTATTCGAGTTATTCTCTTGGCTTGTCATTTGTTTTCCATTTTAGTTCCCTTCTCTTCTAATCCACAGAGGGTTTTTTTATTATTATCCAGGATTTTTTGGTTGAAATATTTCTGCATCCATGCAAAATTTGTTTTATGGTACATCTTTCATTCCTTCATAAATTTTTAGGACATAATCTGTCCCTAGAAGTAGACATCATTGGTGATATTGCTAACATTGTAACTACTCATTTCTAACCCCTTTTTTTCAAAAAATCTCCTGGGGTGTTTCAAATGTTATAATGTTTTGTTTCATTTTGTAAACCCCTGTACTAACCAAAAAACAAAGTTAACAGATAACAATCCTTTAATTCCACAAAAGTATTGAACTCTGTATATTAGCTGTTATTACTAACATTTATAACACTTGATTTCCTGGCTTAGGTGTGATGGTTCTACAAGCTACAGATCCAACAAACCTTATTACAAAACTTTTGAAATTATTGTTGTCCAAAATGGAATCCTTCATCTTTAGTTATGAATAATGAAACATTTTTTCCCATAGATTTTATAAGGAATTGGCTATGATGAGTTTGGCTCCCATTCATCCCCTTACAGTTTCTTAACTAATCTTGTTGCAGTATTTGTCACCATGAGTCATGGCTTAGGGACAGTCGAGGTCAAGAATTGAAGGCCAAAGGTCATCTGAAGCATCCTGCCAATGGCAGCTAGAATTGACCTTTATTTGACAAAGCAGAACTAACCAGGGATCTGAAAGAATAGTATTCAAATACCCATTGGAACCCTGCATCTGAGCATTGCATTTGGATTGATCCTAATCAGCCTTAATTTTCTAACCAAAAATGGTTAATTGGAAAACTATTTGAAAATAAGATGAGCAGAAGTAATAACAAAAAAGACGTGGAAACTCATGAATCAAATGCTTCAAAGGTTAATCTGTTTGTTCGGATTGCACACTTGAAAGAAAATGAACCAGGCAGATTCAGATTTTGTTCAATAGACCAGGTTAAATAAACAGGCACTGGTTTATTTGGAACCAAGGGTTGAACATTCTGCTGAGCTAATATGTCTTTGTATTACATGGTGTGCAAGCTTAATGATTATGCCCATGTGTTTCTGTTCTTTATGGGCTCTCATTTTAGACACTTGTCATTCTTTACATTAAAGACTGGCTTGTGGGTCTCACCATAGTCTAAAAAAGTTTCTAAATAAATTGAATTAAGAAAGAGGTTTGGAGGTTTGGTATTAGCGAGACAAACCTCCATGCATTTCTGCTTGTATTCCTTTGTCACACATACTATAGGAATGAATCCAGACACTTAATTAACGTTGTTTAAATAGGTTTGTGAAAACAGGCTGCATATTTTCAGCCTGTTTTCAGAGCACCACCAAATAATAATTGCACTTTGCTTTTGTAAAAGAACCCTAATAAAATCCAAAGGAGTGATGTTGTCAAACAAATGGTGGCCATAAATATTTGAAGGAGGATCACTTCCTTTTTAAGCCAATTTTTCAGGAATGGGACAGTTGCTCTCTTTCTCGCTTCATGCTGAAGGCGCATCTTAAAGAATTTAAATAACTTAGATTGTCTTTTTCTTCTGTAATGTGTTGCCTAAATGAAGCTCTTTGATATAGCCTCCATATTGTCTTTTATCAACAATCCCATGTGTTGCCAATAGCACTGGGTGGGAGAGATCTCTTGCATTTACTAAAATGAAATGAAAGGGAAGCACACTTCATGATTCTACTCATCTGTCATTCCTTTGTCATTCACCCAGTGGCACTAAAGAGAAAAAAAATATCAGCACATGAACTCTTGAAGCCTTCCAAGTCTCCAGCTGTCATTAGCTTTCAGCTCATTGGGCTGATCTTATCTGCTGCAGAGTGATTGAAAGTAATTTGTTTTGGTTGGAAGTAATTTGTTTTGGAGAGTAATTAGATTATAGCTTTGGTTGTCCCTACCTGGGGATCCAGAGCTTCTCTGTTACTTGTTGCTCATTAACATCAATACCACAGAGACCTCCATCAAAGAAAGGCTTTGCAGGGCTTTCCACTTGCAGGAGATCCATAAGGAATGTCTTATCTCTCTAGGGAGATAATAAATCTTCTGGTGTCAAATAGTCATTTCATGGTTAGGTTTATAAGGGAACCAACTGGGGGTAAGCTCTCCTTTTTCAGTCTCAGGAAAAGAGCCTCAACCCTAGGCACGCCTAACCTAATACCCTCCAGATATCTTGTACCACAACTCCAATGGTTGCCTAGAGTTTCAGTGAGTTACAATACACATATGAACAGTGCTAAGCTAGAAAAGACTATAATAGTTACCATAATGAAAGATGCCAGTTAATGAATTGGGATATGTAATGACATGAAAAGAACAGACTAAATTAGAAATCATAATTTTGGTATGGCTAAAAAGATGCGTTATAAGTTCCAATGTAGTAAAACAACTTTGTTCTATCACACATTGCTTATTCGCTTCAGTAATATTTATTTATAGAAGTATATTACTAAGAAAACCTTCAGAGCTATTATCTGAACTCTTTTTCCAAAGCTGAGATAACAATCACTTAATAAGGAGCAAAAGGTATGTGCGTGTGTGTATGTGTGTTTAATGTTCTATACTTTTTTTAATGAATTGTTGGCTTAAAATAGCTCAACTAGTGCTTTCCCAATTGTCCAAATATCGAGCTATTTCCATTCTGGGAATGATGAAAGTTGTAGCTTTAGTATAACTGGAGGCCGCCAGATAAGAGAAGAGAAGAAGTTGGGAGACTAATAAATTCAAATAAATAAAGTAAATAAAAGACTGACTGTTACTTCAGGTTATATTATCATTCACATGGAATATTTAGAACTTTTCAAACAATGACTGCTTGGAGGTTCTGATGGTCTTAGGCAGCGGTGGGATTCATTTTTTTTTACTACTGGTTCTATGGGTGTGGCTTGGTGGGCGTGGCTATGCAGTCATGTGACTGGGCTGCCGCACCCCCATGCCCCATTTTTTTCCCTAGAAAGCCACCCTGAAACCTCCTGTCAGCCAAATAAGGGTGTGTGGAGACTCCTGGAAGGGATGGAGTGGGGAGGGGAAAGCATAACTCCCCAATATGGTGATAATTGGATATTTGGCATGTCTTGGTCCCAATACCAAAATTGTGGACCACAATCCTCTCTATACAGGGTATCATGGATTCTATGCATCCATTCCTTCCATTATGTACAACATAACTTTGACACGTAGTTTAAGCCCATACCTCTTGCTGATGCCAGCTATCTTTCTAGTCTGGTTTGTTTGTTTTAAAAGAAGACATGCACTGCAGTTTTAGGCACATAACAGCCACATTATATGGTATATATATATTGGCAGGATTCACAGACAAGATTTAAAAACCACTATGCAACCATGTTATAGAATAATTCGTGGTTCTAGTGGTTCTAGACCTATGATAATTTTTTGATCTCGAAAGAGATAGAGATGGAGCGATGTCATTCAAAAGTATGTTTAGAGCATGTTTAATGTAGTGCCTAAGGTGCCACAATAGAAACTAGGAGACCATGATTTCTAGTCCCACCTTAGGCACAATGCCAGCTGGGAGACTTTTAATCAATCACTTTATCTCAGCCCTAGGAAGGAGGCAATGGTAAACCACTTCTGAAAAGCATCACAAGAAAACTTCAAGAAATGTCCAGGCAGTTGCCACAAATCAACACTAGCTCAAAGTGATATGTATGTAAAATTGTATGTCATTAGATTGCTCCCAAGATACCTGTCTTTAAAAGAGTACAGCTCAGGTACAATTCTTAGGAAGCAATGTTATGTCTTTACCAAGAATATGGCTGGCATGGTAGTAAACATTTTCTTCTAAAATAAACATGACAACTCCAAAGCAAAGCATGTGGCTCAAATAAGGGGCTGATCTCAGACCAACATAATGTTTAAATCATCTTCTATAGAAAGGATGCTTGCTTCAATCACAGAGGACAATGCCAAATGCTCCCTCTTCTTTTCTCAAATGACTTTTCTCAGTTTATGTGTCAATACTCTACAGTTTTCATCTCTCTGTTCTCTCTGTTTTCCCCCTTCTTCTGAATGGTTATTTTATTGTCTGTGAAAGTGATTGTTTCATGAGTGCCAAAATAGAATAATAAAGACCTTTGAGGCATACAGTTAGTGGGGGTATCATTGGGGAGAAGGAATGTAATGGCAAAATGAATAAATGACCTTTTTGAAATATTCTCCCTCAGTAACCACGTGTTTGCCTGCATAAAGCTAGTGAACACACTTTATTTTATTTTATTTCACTTTTCTCACTGGTATTCTTAGAATGAGTCCCTAAGTATTAGCTGTTGTGATAAAATGAACCTTGTCTAAGGGTCCCTACTTTGTTTGCTGCACGTTCCTTCAAAAGTTAAAGATGATTGGCATGGAATAGCTTATATTGGCTGCCTCTGAATGATAGCAAACTTACACATCTCAAAACTATATTCTCACTAGCAGAGTTGGTCTGACTTTCCTGAGAACTCAAGCCTTTATGAATTGGATAGAACATCACCTCTTCTTCTTATAAAAGCTATTGAAATGAGGGAAGTCCTTCCTAGGCCTTTTTCAGATCAGGAAGCAGGAGCATCCAGGGAGGCTGCAGAAGGCTGAGAATTGTATAACAGAAGCAGAAATATCCTGCATCAAGGACAATGAACTCTCTTCGGTAAGAGTCCTGGTCTCGTTTAAAATATAAATATCCTTCTCAGTGCAATGACTGTTGAAGAGCTCTGTGGTAAGCAAATGCTAGTGGTCTTGAAGAGATGGCTGCAGTCATTGTCTTAGCCCAATTCTCAAAGAAGACTGAAGCTATTCTTCAAATTCCACTTCCTGAGAATCTAGACGTGGTGCATTATTTTCTAGACGACTGTATCCATTTTATACAATATATTCCTAATTATGGAGATATTTCAGAATGATTGCACCTGCTCCCTAGAAAAAGAATCTGATGGCACAGATCTGTGGCAGGTGAGTCTCTCCATTTCAGCAACAGTGACTATATTATCCCAAAAGGACTGTATCTGGCTTATTATAATCTGAAGTAACAAAGGATTTATTATCTGGCTTATTAAAAACTGAATGTACCAATTTTTGTGGTGTCATTAAGGTTGCATTTGTTTATTTAAAACTGTTGAGCCCATGCTCCCAGCTTGCCATTTCAGCGGAGACGGTTGTGAGCATTATCTGAACCTGGCCTAGAGTCACCTTCAGCATCAGCCGGCATGCAACTACCCATGATGGGTAATGATGGTCCAGGACGGGGGCGGGCCCAGTAATGATGCATTAGGCCGAAGTTGTGATAAAGAGCGCTGGGAGGCGGTTGCTCCCAGCGCTGTCTTTGGAAAGTTTTCTTTGTATACTTACCTGTTGCCGAGCTGTGTGTGCAGTAAAGTTGACTTGTCCTTGAAAACGGCATCAAGTGTCTTCTTATGTGCCTACCAGGTGTAGGAAGTTAGCACTCACCCCTCCCCCTAGAAAAATGAAATATTTTGGGACAGTGGAAACTTGGACAGAAACTCAGCCCCCACCTTTGTGAAAGGGCCATCTACCTCCTTCAGGAAGAGCTATTCAATGA
>JANHGC010006659.1:14519-24624 GCA_027560395.1 Boaedon fuliginosus | reverse complement strand
CCTGCATAGTTAATAAAACTTAACAGTTTTTACCTTGTATTTTTATTTCTTTGATATATTCAAAAATTTACTGTTTACTGCACTATTTTCAGTGTTATTTCTTTATGACATGACGGACATCAATAGGAGTTCCGGTACCTTTGTTTTTAGTAAAAAAGCCCTGGTTGTCACTAGCAACTTAAATTGCACCCGGAAGACTATAGGGAGCCAGTGCAACTCGTGGAAGAGAGGTGTTATATGGGCACACCGAGGCACACCCTTAATCATTTGCAGGGCTGCATTCTATCCTTTTAAAAAGATGTACCTTTTGCCATGTTGCTGTGAGGTTGTGCTTGTTTTTTTTTATTACTATTATTGTTAGGATGATTTTTCCTGTCTGTAATAAGTACTACTGAAGATGTAGAGGTAACAAATAGCAAAACTATAGATTAACACCCAAGAAGTAACTACTTACTGAATATTTTTCTCCTGAGAAAAGAACACTCATTGTTGATTTAAAATAATATATGAAACTGCATGTGGATTTCTTATTATAGTCAGACAGCAATTGGCAATTTGGCAATCTGCAATTTGCAGATACTTGAGGGCCAAAGATTTGTATCAAGAAGGATGTAATTAACAGGCAAGATTCATTGTGCATTTCAAACAGTGAGGAGAAAATGTTATATCCAAGGACTACTTTCACTTTTTTGTTAAGGTGTATCTTGAAAATATATCAGTAGACAGCTGCTTTCTTGACTATCTATGAAATAATAGCAAAAAGTAATGATCGAGCTCCAGAAATACCCAACAAGCACATAACATAAATACCCAACAAGCACAATTCAATTCCTTTTTTTTAAAGTATTGTGAAGCTATTCTTAACATATATGATATTGCCTAATTTGGTAGCTATTCTACCCAAATTGTGAAGCTATTCATAACATATATGATATTGCCTAATTTGGGTAAGGAAACATTTTCAAGAAAACAACCAAGCTCAGTGAGTGCCAAGGACTCCTCATATATTAATTACATCCATTAAGCATACAAAAAGTGACTTGGAAATAATTCATCTTAATTCTATGTATGTCCATTTAAAAATGCAAACATGCTATTTAGAGTTATCTATAGATAGTCAACTTACAACCATTAATTTAGTGATTGTTTGAAATTAAAACAACACTGAAAAAGTGATTTATGACAGTTTTTCACATTTACAACCATTGCAGCATCCCCATGACCACATGATCACAATTTGGATGCTTGACAACTGGCTTGTATTTATGACAGTTGCTGTTTCCTGGAGTCATGTGATCATATTTTGTGTCCTTCTGACAAGGAAGACATTGGGGAAACCAGATTTAACATAACAACTGCAGTGATTCACTTAACCACTGTGACAAGAAAGGTCATAAAATGGAACAAAACTCATTTAACAACTATCTTGCTTAATAAAAGAAAGTTTGAGCTCAGTTTCTGGTTGTCAGTCAAAGACTACATCTTTCTGTCTGTCTGTTTGTCTGTCTGTCTATTGTCCCCTTCTCTCTATCATTTATCTTCTATCATCTATCTCTATCTATCATCTTGTAATTAAATAGCTTATGTTATTGTTAGGAAATGCAGTGTTAACCACTATTTCAGCTTCTTGAAATAGAAAAGATTCATAGTTTCAAATGAACATCCTTCCTCAAACAAGGCACATCTCAGATTTCATGTATGTTCAGGGAAAAAGAATGATAACCTACACAATCAAGCCAATTGCATGGAATTGCTTAAAAAAATGCAACAATGGAGAACATTCTGAATACTATTTGAACAGATGGATAGCACAATAGACTAGCCAGGCTGCTTTGAATAGAATATTGATGCATGCTAGTTAGACTGGATACTTAACTGTTGTTTAACAGCTGTCTGTAAAAGTGGGAACAATGCACAATAGCCTGAGCTTCTGAACTAACATGCAACCAAAAAAGCTGAATATTCTGGAAAACCTTGTGCTTTTATCGTATGTGCTGAAAATGTAGAATGATTTAATTCTTCCAATCTTCCTATTGGACCTTTCTGTGAAATAATAGGAAGAGTTTGCATGTTTCAAAATACCATGGTGCTTATTTAATTGGATCCGTATTATGTCTGAAACTTCAGCACAGTAATTTATGTTTCAAAGAATGATCGGCCTGCACTGATCAGCCGAGACTTTTGATCTGGCTTTAAGATAAAAATAGTGCTGGCCCCACTAAAAAATGGCCTTTATCAGAAGCTGGCTCTAGGGTAGTGCTAAATCTCAAGAGATCCTTCAATACTTAGGGGAACATCTGAACCACAAAACTAGGATGGGATTGAAAAGGACAATTTAGTGAATGGATTTCAGGAGGTGATACCAGGCACAGTTTTGCAACTCATTGGCCTTTATTAAAATCCACCGAGTTCAGCTTTGTTCCTAATGCCTTAGCTATATTTATGAGAACACTGGAGACGAAGAATTTACTGATTTAATTATTAAAGCTGGGAGGCTACAAAGATTCTGAACTGCATTTGGAATTAGTGGTAGACTGCTTGACAATTAGCAAAGATAAAAGATGATCTAAAGCTTCTATCAACCTTTTCTGAATAGCAGCACACAATTAAAAAAAAATCAGATTGATCACTTGGAAAAGTGGACTTTTCCTGGACTGAGCCTTATTACTTAATACTGCAATATTAGGTCTAAACCTGTAAGCATTTTACTCTGTTTCAAACTCTTGTACCAATTTCAGTTTCAGTGAGGCATGGCTAATTTAAAACCCATTAGTTTTATCCTAATTGAATTGCTATAATGCAGTAGAATAGGGATGCGGTGGCTCAGTGGCTAAGATGCTGAGCTTGTTGACCAGAAAGGTTGGCAGTTTTGTGGTTTGAATCCCTAGTGCCATATAACAGAGTGAGCTCCCATTACTTCTCCCAGCTTCTGCCAACCTAGCAGTTCAAAGGCCTGTAAAAATGCAAGTAGAAAAATAAGGACCACCTTTGGTGGGAAGGTAACAGCATTCTGTGTGCCTTCTGTGTTTAGTCATGCCGGCCACATGATCATGGAGACATCTTCTGGCTTTTAAACTGAGATGAGCACTGCCCCCTAGAGTAGGGAACAACTAGCATGTATGTGTGAGGGGAACCTTTACCTTACCTTACCTTTAATGCAGTAGAAGCTCCTTCTAAAAACAGTCAGAAATTTTTACAGGATAAGAGTAAGAGTTGATTAGGGTCATAAACACAGAAAAGGGTATAGATTTCTTAAACAAATGTGTATGGGGCATGTTTTTATGGCCTTCTTCATGCCCACAGACAAAGTTTACTTCGGAAACCACTGACCATATGGAAAGTAATAAAGGTGCTCTATTCTTTTAGTTCTATTCTTGAATTTGCAAGCTACAACAATACAATATGTTATAGGTTGGCATAGCAACTTATTTCTCCCCCAGTGTGAATGGTAGTTAACCTCCATGAAATAGACTGGCAGGTATTGGCATGACCATTAATATTTTTACATAAGCAGTGTTGTGGAAGGGAGTAGACATCAAAAAACAATAGCCTCAATAATGTATCAGAGGCTCTTTTTTTCCCCCTTGAAGTTTGCAATGAAATCCAGTATCTTATAAAACATCAAGTGATTCTTTCAATTTCACTGAAAATTAAGTGATGCATAAATCTGCACCGGCATCTGGATATTTGTATGTTAAAGGACTGAGCTGTAATCTTGCTATATTCACTGACCCGAGAGTAATTCTCATTGAACTCAGTAAAGCTTACTTCTGAGTAGACATGTATTAGTTTGTATTGTCAGTCATCTAATCACTGTATATTATGTAGTGCCTGATGGATTCTATAGATCCTATTCATAGACTGCAGGAATTTATTTTTACAGTATCATACATGAAACACTTTTTAATTATAGCTATAGAGAATACTATATTATCTCTAATTAGTGCTGTCAAATGAATGGAAAATAAAGGACTGTTGGCAATCAGCAGCTATTATACAATAGCACTATCACATCTGTTCATATTAACAGATAAGCAGGGAAAATCAAAACAGTGTTTGATTCATACTCTAAAATGGTCTGAGCAAAATATTGTATCTAAGTCTTTCAATATCTTTTGCTGACTTTGATCTGATTAAAGTCCAAAGAAACCATAGCCACAGATGTAAATTTTCTAGTGCCTCTGAAATTAAAAACCATGATATTTCAACAAACTAAATGGCTGAAATATAGCACAGCTGACATGATTATAGGTATAGTGCAAATTTATGCTAGAAAGTTTTTTAAAATCTCTAAAGCTGCAGGTGTAAGATGACAGCAAACCAACCGAAATATACTATATTCTGCCTAAACACACTGTACAAAATTAATTAGGCAGTTGATCATACAATTAAAAAAACATGATTGATAAGCTAATAGAAATAAACAGCAAATAAGTCAATAAAAAAACTACAGTCTTTCACTAGGTTCAGCTGATCTTTAGTTCAGCTACTGACAAGATTATGTCTATAATGGAAGATCTTTTTAAAGGGGAAAATAATTTTGAAAATGAAAACTCTGTTACAGTATTTATCTCTGCTGGAAACTATAATGTGTATGCAATGTCAAATTTGTAGATAGACAAATCTGGAAGTAATTTTCTAAGAAAGCTACCTGAAAAGCACATCAAAGCCTACTGAAATAATGAGACCAGCTCCAGCTGTTGGATTCCAACAGCTTTTGATTTGTGCTCTAGTAGAAGCTCCAGGTTTTGATCCTCTGTTGATAATTTCCATGGTATTGAAGATGATTTGCACATTATTTAAAAAGAGACAGCCAATAACAAACAAGAGTGAATTTGCTAACTGTACCCTAAAGGACACTTTATTTTCATTTTATAGATTATACTTTCCCACTCCCCTGTGCCATCACTACAGGCATAGCTGGAGAAATGACATATTTGTTTTTAGCAAAAATGAGACATTTCCCAGCTCCCCCAACAAAACCACTTGCATCTAATTGAAATTGGACTTGCTATGAATTTGGACTCTTGCTGATATATTTTAGATGAAGAACAAATACACACACACACACATGTAAGAGCATTCTGAAAGTGAGAACATATCTGTTGCTGGCAGCTGTTCAGTCATTTTTATTATGTAAAGGTTAAGTAATGCAGTATTACAAAATTTCCCAATCTTTCCATTGTTTATACAGTGTTGTTAAAAAAACAAAATAGAATTTAGAAGATTAGGTTTTTATAGGTAATATTTGTGTGCATACATGGTTATTGAATTATTTATTAATTTATTTTGTTCAATTTATACCCCACCTTTCTTCCCCACCAAAAGGGAACACAAGGCGGACAAAAAAAGTCTGAATAGTGGACATTGCAATACTAGAAATTGCAAAATAGAAGAGAAAGAATTGGAGAAAATCACAAAAACAGAAGAAGGCAAATAGAAATAGAGCAACTGTGGGAGAGCAAGAATGATACCAATTGTAGTAAGATACCTTGGGTGCCAGAACATCTGGAGCATTACTTGAACACCACCTACTTAGACAATATCACCATCAGCCAATTGAAAAAAAAAATACTTGTTTTCTTGTCATGATGCCTGTACTATTATTAAATAACATCTGACTATCCAAGGTTCTTGAAAATGACTATGTGAACAAAATACCAAATTCAGTTTAAACATCTGGCTATGTGACCAACAATAATGATATATTAAATTCGCAGATTTCTCATATTATATTTCATTGTTTGATCATATCTGCCTTTTCCAAATAATGATAAAAATGAAGATTATTAGCCTAGATTTTCTTGTAAAACATTGAAGCATAGTTTATTCTGCCTTCATTCAACTGAAACCTAATTTGTGGGTCTTCTTTGACTAAACTATAAACTATCCAATTCAGCTTTATTGCTTCTAAGAAGTGGTTTAGTAATCACTGAAATTTTCCAATAGTTTCCATGTGTCTCTGCTGTTAGGCATATGAAGAAACTACAAAAGCAGAACCCTTAAGTAACAGATCATTAAAGTGCTTTTCTTGGTGTCACAAAGCAAATACTCCAAAGGCCATAGAAATAAGATGGTTTAAAATTGTTTTTATCAGGAATAAAATGGTCTTAGTATACCTGCTCAATGCCAGGAGATGAAGCCATTCTGGGTTACAATGAATGGGGAAATTTATTTCTAGAGGTATGGTAAGGATTCTAATAAAGAGCCTGGGAAATAGCTTTGAGGAGATTGTTCAGAAGCTCTGAATATCCCAGGAAAATTCAGATAACCTGGGAAAGGATATAATTTGATAGAGATCTGCTGGCTCTATCTGAGCTGATGGGTGTACGAGAGATGGACTTGTAAAACTAGAGCAGGTGCCTTCCAATTTGGCAACTTTAAGACTTGTGGACTTCAACTCCCAGAATTCCTCAGCCAGCAGGCTGGCTGCATGGCTGGCTGAATGCTCCAGAATGGCTGGCTGGGGAATTTTGAGAGTTGAAGTTCACAAGTCTTAAAGTTGTCCCAGTTTGAAGGCCCCTGGACTATAGGCTACCTAATAAAGTAAAATTATAGGTTTCTTGTGAAATTGGTTTCATGAAGACTGAAGGATAAAACATATGAAGAACGGTTGCAGGAAGTGGTTATTCTGAATCTATTGTAATGGAAAAAAAGAGTGGGAGTGACGTGGTATCAGTGTTCCAATTTCTAAGGGGCTGCCACAAAGAAGAGGGGTCAACCTATTCTCCAAAGCACCTGAAGGACAAGAACCAATGGATAGAAATTAATCTAGGAGACAACCAATCTAGAACAAAGGAGAAATTTCTTGATAGATAGAACAATAAATCAGTGGAAGAACTTGCCTCCAGAAGTCCAGAGTGTTCCATCACTGGAGGCTTTTAAGAAGAGATTGGACAACCATTTTTCTGAAATGGTATAGGGTTTCCTGGTTAAGTCAGGGGTTATACTAAAAGACCTCAAAGGTCTCTTTCAACTCTGTTATTCTGTTATTTTGTTAACTCATCAGTCTTGTAAAACCAACAGGTACACATTTGTCCCTCATTCATGAGTCTTGTCTGATCTTTCAGTGTATGTTGGAGATAAAGGAATTTTATTTTCTTTCTTTATGAAATTATGGCATGTAGAACAAATAAAAAAAGTTTATTTAATAAATTACATAGAATGCAACATATAAGTCATTCAAGAGGTAGACTTTGAAGGACAAAAAACAAAACAAAACAAAACAGGGGAGAAATTTTACACAGAAAAATGGAAGTGCTTTCATCCAAAAGTTAAAAGAATATTAATTCATTGTTGAAATAAATTCCAAAGACTGAAGGGTTACAGTGAGGCCTACAACCATTTTGGAAATAGGCTTAAGGCAAAAATAGAAGTATGAAAGTTGGAGAGATTGAACAGGTGATTATTTCCCTTTTGGTCCCTCAGACACTGTATCAGTGGAATAAGAACAAGGCTTTTAAACAAAGGATAAATTCAAAAGAGGACCAGAAGTGCAAGCTTTTCTGAGGCTTGGCACATTTTAACTAGGCCAATATTGCAGAGAAAGCCAGCTGGTACAGCAATTAGTATACAATGCTAATAATCAGAGACTGGGAGTTCAAGTCGTGCCTTGGGCATAAAGCCAACTGGGTGACCATCCAGTCACTCTTCTGCAGCCCTAGGATTAAGGCAAGGGCAAGCCACTCCTAAAATCTTGCCAAAATCCTTCAGGAACTTGATCACCCAGTTTCTAAGGGGCAACATTACATAAAAACAAATAAAATGTCAACAATAAAAACAATAAATACAGTTCAAAGCTCATACAAACATTTGTACCCAGAGCTATGAAACTGAAGAATCAAGGACAGAATGCCAAAACTATTGTGTCTTGTGTAATATGCCATAAGTTAAATGTATTACTCTAATAGCCTTGAATCCACACTTAAATCTAGTATGGTATATGTAAATGTACTAGCTGAGTTTAACCTCTGAGTTCTATCGCAGTCCTTCTTTATAATGGACCCTTTCGATGTGTGATGTAAGAAAAAAAAATAAGAAGAAAGGATACATTTATTTCAGTGTAGAAAATGTATAATTCAATTGTACTTGTTTTGTTTTGCCATAACTCAGTTGTGCATGCAGGTCTTTTACCATCATAATTGTAGTTGCTTTATTTTAAATGCCTCATTACTTTTTTACCTTAGTGTTTCCTAGAAACACAGGGGTGTCCAAAAGAGAAAACATTTTTTTCCATTTTTGTCCAGTTATTGGGATATAGCCTCTATTTGAACTCACAGCCATGCTTTAGTTATAAACCTCATTTAATATCCACAAGGAGGATTTTAATATCCTACAAAGCTATCATGTTTGAAAAGCACACTTCTTTTATTTCATATTTCTTTTGCTGTCTTTTTGCCCAAACACACTTCACTATCCTTTTTGAAACTCCAAACATTATAGGATAGTGAACTAGAGAGGGCATTTATCTTCAGTGGTGGGCTATTTTCCACGAGAACATACATTTTCTGTCTCCTGGGAACTAAATATGCATTTACTCATATAGGTTACTTTTCATCTAGGCTGTTGTGTTGCTCCAGTCCCCTCATCCTGACTTGTAAGCTCCACTGCCTCTGACATCAATCGCACAGAGCCTGCATCAGGATCAAAGAGCAAGGCTGAAAGCAGAATTTAGACTTGCTAACAGTGTAAGGGAACAATTGTACTGCCCAGGTCCAGTGTGTGGCAACCTGAGAAAAAAAAACCAGTAATAAATAAAATAGTGAATTGAAATGGAACAATCTTGGAAAGTCTTGGAAACAAGCCAAGGTGTTTTTCTTCTTTCAAACACACACACACACACACACTTGGAGAGAGAGAGAGAGAGAGAGAGAGAGAGAGAGAGAGAGAGAGAGAGAGAGAGAGAATCTAAACTTTGTACAGTCAACTTTGCTTTCATTTTGATTGTCCAGCAATCAAATTGCCATAAACATATTTTCTTGCTATTGCTTTTTGAGAGCATGCAAAGTGCTTGGTAAAATAGATCACTAAGAGGAAGGGCAATCTGGTCACCAAACTGGAACTCCTGAGGAAGAGTATACATTCCCCTAATACTGTTGAAATTGTGTCAGCCTGCCAAGTAAACCAGAAAGGAAACAAAACTAGGTAAATAATTCTTCTACTTTATTGCAGAGCTACATTAAAACATTTGTGCAAGTCTAAAAGTTCACATTTCTTGTATGCACTTTTAACCACCTGATTGATTAGGAGGGGTGCTGCCTAAGTATCTTTCTCTGACTCTTGGGGGTTCCTCTTTCTCTTGTCTGATTGGTTTCTAGGAAGTATCTGCTCCCCTCATCTCCCAAGGTGATCCACATATTCCATTTCAAATAAGTTGCAACAAAAATTATTTACTTATCTCAACTGTTCTTTCCTATAGTTTACTTTTCCACACTATATTCACAGTAACATTGAATACTCTTCAGGGGCTAGCATATACTTGTACAATGTATTGCAAATAATAAGTGTTCTATTGAAAATAGCATAGGAATGTTCTTCATATTTGTAGGGATTCTTTAGCTAATGTAAGACAAATCAGGCAGGAAAATTTCTGTTTTTGAATGCTTAAATGCATATAGCATCGGAGAAATTCAGATAATGATCAAACTATTTGGGAAATCTAAGGTACATAGATAGAACTATTATTTTTCTGTTTCCTTCAGAAACCAACATAGCTATGATAGCTTTTTGTGTTTCATTTCTTCTGGTAGCGGTTTAAATGATCAAAGTAAAATGGACTTTTGAAATTGCTCAATTAATCAGGCACTTTAATCAGATTTCTAAATTTGGAGGAGAAGAAGGAATGATGTAGCTCATTGATAAGGAAGGAATGTATTCTAGAATGGGGCAAGATGAGTCTGTGAAGTTTTAGTAGCTCCTTCTAGGAACAGGGAAATGTTGCAGGAAGAAAAAAAGAACAGTGGAATAGAATAGAATAGAATAGAATAGAATGGAGTAGAGTAGAGTAGAGTAGAGTAGAGTAGAGTAGAGTAGTGTAGAGTAGAGTAGAGTAGAGTAGAGTAGAGTAGAGTAGAGTAGAGTAGAGTAGAGTAGAGTAGAGTAGAGT
>JANHGC010006655.1:30927-41696 GCA_027560395.1 Boaedon fuliginosus | reverse complement strand
TGACAGAACAGCTGCGCGGCGGATATCCGCGGATATCTGCCGCGCAGCTGTTTTGTCAGAGTGCTTGCAGAACCGCACCGAAATTTCTGAGTCGATCGCGTGCAGCGTGCTTTCGACAGCCATTCAGAAAGCGCGCCCACGAAGCGGGTAACCAGCGAACCGGGAGAAACCCACCACTGAGGACTCAGGAATCTACTGGCATGTTCTTTCTACATCCTTAAGCCTCCTTACACCTCATTGTCAAACTACATTTCATCTAAGATTCCACAAGATCCAGCTCATCTCTTCTTTTATTCTTAAATTCTTCTTATGGAAAAATTCAGAAGCACATCAGCTATCATTAAAAAGAGATTTGAAAGACAACAAAATCATTTTGGAACAATAAGAATATATACTTTTCTTGTACTTTTTCAACACTGGCACATGACAACTGTGCTTATTGCAAAGAAGAAATATTTGTCATCAATTAATTAAATGCTATAGATCTTTTCCATTTATAATTTCTCTGAGAGCACTAACAAATCACTACACCTGAAAACATTAATCACACTTGGGGTGCAGACTTAAATTAGCAAGGGAGGTAATGAATTGGGCATGCTCAGCAGCCTGTTTTTTTATGTTTTTCACACTGTAATTTCCTAACTAAATTTCTTCAAACAAGGTAGTTTATCATGCAGAAGTGAGAGTCAGTATAAGGGTAAAATTTTGAAATAAAGTTGTTTTGAATAGGATAAACTTAAGCAGCAAAAATTTATATTGGCTGCAGAACAGGCTGTTTGGGAGATGTTTTTAAACTGCTTTAGAGTAGCACTATTCAGAAAACAGCATACTCAAAAGCAGAGACATCACCCTGCCAACAAAAGTGCATATAGTCAAGGCTATGGTTTTCCCAGTTGCAATGTTTGGCTGTGAAAGTTGGACCATAAGGAAGGCTGAGTGTCAAAGAATGGAGGCTTTTGAACTATGGTGCTGGAGAAGACTCTTAAGAGTCCCCTGGACTGCAAGACGATCAAACCAGTCAGTCCTAGAGGAAGGCCAGATCCTGAAGATGAGACTCAAATACTTTGGCCACTTCATGAGAAGGAAGGACCAGGGGTGGATTCCTACCGGTTCGCTGGTTACCCGCTTCGTGGGCGCGCTTTCCAAATGGCTTTCCAAATGGCTGTCAAACGCGCACTGTGCGCGCTCGACTGAGAAATCTTGGTGCAGTTTTGCAAGCACTCTGACAGAACAGCTGCGCGGCGGATATCCGCGGGTAACCAGCGAACCGGTAGGAACCCACCCCTGGGAAGGACTCACAGGAGAAGAGCCTAATGCTGGGAGCAATTGAAAGCAAAAGAAGAAGGAGACGACAGAGAATGAGGTGGCTGGATGGAGTCAATGAAGCAGCCACCATGAGTTTAAATGGACTTCAGTGGATGGTAGAGGATAGGAAGGCCTGGAGGAACATTGTCCATGGGGCCACGATGGCTCAGACACGACTTCGCAACTAACAACAATTCAGAAAACATGTTCTACTTTTTTCAGGAAAAATTTCAAGTCTTATGCTGATAAAAGACTTGGTTTTTGAAATTCTTTCAAAAGAATTTAAAACAAATGGTGTTAAATCACAAGTGTCAAACTCGATTGTATCATGAGCTCGGATGGGTGTGGCCTGCACATGACTCATCTGGCCCAGGGCCACCAAGTTTGACACCCCTGTCTTAAGTGATATTTTCACACTTATGAAGTTATGGAATGGCAAATGTTATATATGAATATGCTGCCTTTCATTATATAGTTATTTCTAAACAGGTATCTTGTAGTATCAATCACCATATTAAATTTCAGGTAGCATTCTCCAGTCTGTGAGTACATTTCTTCTTTTTTGGGGGGGGGGAATGGCCATTTTAAGGAAAAAGAATAGGTGGAGCCAAGGTGAAAATGAGAAATGGAGCGGGGAGTGGAACAGCCACCATTTGCTCCCTGTCAATAATTTAAATGCATGTTTAAATAGTAATTTCTCACAGAAGCCAGGATTTTCCACAAATGTCTTGCCCTTTGGATCAGCCTGGAGATTCACAGCCAAAACTGTTTTCCAAGTTTCACAAACTACTTTTGGCTTCTGGCCATGAGGAGGTGGAACCATCAGGCAGGTCAGAAGCCAACCCATTCCTCAACTCTCCCCATCTCGTTCCTTGGTTCCTAATCCCATGAGTGAAAACATTGGATGGAATAAAGAAGAAGCCCGGGGAGTAATGAGCAGGCAAGAAAGTCGGTGAAAGCAGCAACATCAGTAACAAAGAGCTGGATTCATGCAGTATACTAGCTTTACTCCCAGATTAGCAAAGTATTAATGTGTTGATAGGACATGATATGCTCAATGAAAGATTTACCAGCTTTAATCAAATCTAGTATGTTGTGCAAATACTGTTTTTATTTTTAGAAGGGTCCAGTTGAATTGCTTTATTTCTTGAGTTGTCACTATGAGTATTAGAAGCACAAGTGAGGCTGAAAGGAGCTTGTAATTTTCACCTTAAATAAAAATGGCCGCCTCATTTGCTATTCTCTTAGCACAGGGTTGTCAAACTTGTGTCATCACAGTGTCATCACATGATGTATCGTGACTTTGTCCCTTTTGCTAAACTGGGCACGGGCATGGCCAGTGCATGATGCATGCAGTCCATGGGTTGTGAGGTTGACAGCCCTGTCTTAGTGCCTCTTTTCCCTCAGTTTTTACCAGATTCTCTTCCCAGTCCACTCCTGATCTTGCAGAAACATTTCTAAGACCTACTGTGGGTAGGGTAGGCAAGCTCCCTTTGGATGGCAATGTCTATAGGAAGGCAAAAGGGTGAGAAGATCCTGAAACAAGGTTGCAATGTTGAGGTGCAAACTCCTTTTGTGTGTTCCTTGTGACATTGCTCATAAGTATATAAGGGAGAGCAGGGCTTGCTTCACAATTTTTTTGTTATTTTGACAAAATGCCTCTGGCTAACAGTATAATTTGGGTGTCTCTTGGGGAGGAACTTGAGGAAAACAACAGTAAAAAATATCTTCTCCTAAAATAGGTTGGAGGTCAATTTTCCATACATTGTAGAAAATACACTAAATGGGAGCTGAAGTCCAAAAACCTGTGAAAAAGATCAGAATGAGGGGAAGAGTTGTATAGCTTTAAAGGCCACCAGCCATCAGAGGCCATTAAAGCAATTAGCAGAAGCAATTAACCCAAGTGTATTTTCCCTATATTCCGCCTTTTCATCTTTTTCTTTCATTTTGTGAATTTTACATTTTCTACTTTGCCTCACTTGATATCCCCTCAGTATCTTCCTTGCCAGGTACCACATTTTAGGGCTTGCAAGAAAGGAAACAAGCGATTGCCTGCAGCAATACAAGGGTCACAACCTAGGCCATGGAGCCTCACTCCAACCAACCAATGCTTAGAATAAGGGGAAAAAATCTTTTTCTGTGGCTTTCATCTTTCAGGGACACCTACGTCTTTCTTATCTGCAAATATATATTGATCTGACAAGCTGGAGAAACCTGTGATTCACCACTTCTCTGCAATAGATTAGAGAAGGAAGGCATCACCTGGATTTATTAGCTCAATGATCTAATAAAGTGAGATTTTTTTAAAAGACACCTAAGCAGTGAAAGTAGACTCAGAGGGTATTTTCATATATCATTTATATCCTCTGATGCTGTCAGTCAAATGATAATAAAGCATAATACACTTTATATCTTGGAGGGATTGTTAGGATAGTGATGGTCATTCCCACTGTGAATATTCTCAGTTAATATGCATGCAGATTTTGGATATTACAAACTCAAGAAGAGTGTACATTGGAACAAGTGTCTCAAACAAGGTGGAATTATTTGAATTCCAAATATATGAGCACAGCCACAGAAGGAACCAGTTTTTCTTCAAGGGCAATGATTAGCAGCTTACCTCCATGTCATGATTGGTTTTATCATCTGCATATTATGTCTCTGATATTCACAAGAGCACATAAAATGCTTGGAGAGTTTAATTATATGAACTGCCTTGGGAAATCCTGTTTATGCAAAAGGAGATGCACAAAGGATTAAAAATATAAACAAACTAACAAACAGATCAAGCTTTTTCCTTGCGTAGCAGATCACTGTTGGGACAAATTCTCTAAGGAAAACTGATGATAACTGATTCTTCAGTTCTCTCAAAACTGGGCCAAATGTTTTCCCAGATTGATTGATTCTACGTTTTTATTTTTTATTTTTTGTCTTTTTTTGTTGCTTTTTCTACCCTTTTTATATCATGTTTGTTATGTGCTCTGGCCATCTGGTCTTCTCATGAAGACCAGCTGTCCAGCATGCATGCGCATGACGGAACCCAGAAGAGAAGCTGGCGATGGCACACATGCCCACAGAGAGGGCTCTGTGTGCCATTTTTGGCACATGTGCCATAGGTTCACCATCATGGTTCTAGAGCAGGGTGGCAAACTCTTGGCCAGTGGTCCATAGTGTCACACATTGGCCACACCCGTTTAGCAAAAGGGGAAAAAGTCCTGATATGTCACGTGAAGCCACCTTGATGACATGAGTTTTACACCCCTGGTCAAGACAGTTACTTATCTGAAATAGTGTAGGTTCTCCTGCTTGAGCAGGGGGCTGGACTAGAAGACCTCCAAGGTCCCTTCCAGCTCATTCATTCTATTCTATCAAAAGTTGTGAGCATGTGAGGGAGTTAGGGTTACTGTCTGCTCTTGATAGTCCTCAACTTATACTAGTAATTGAGCCCAGAATTAAATTAATAAATTTTGGTGGCAAGTAGTTTTCAGCAATTCATTTAACAATTTACAATGGTTTTGAAAAACGTTATGACCAGTTCTCACACTTACTATTACAGAAACCCTTCAATTACGTGACTGAAAATCGGGTGCTTTGCAATCTACATGTTTTTGTTTCAGTAGCAGCATCCTAGGATCATGGAATTGCCATTAACAACCTTCCCTGGTGGCTTCAGACAAGCAAAGTCAATGGGGGAAGCCAGATTCACTCAACAGCTGTGGGATTTGCTTATGGCATTGGACCGAATTACCTTTGAGACTGCCTTCTGCCACCATTTGCCTCCCAGCACCCTGTAAGGTCACACAGAGTCGGCCTCCTCTGGATACAATTGGCCAGAGAGTGTCGACTGGTGACTTCACTGAGGAGGGCCTTCTCAGTGGCTGGCCCAGCCCTCTGAAATGATCTTCCACTAGAGCTCTGGAGTGTCCTGGACCTACGGACCATATGGAGTGTTAAAGACCTGGCTCCTCCGGCAGGCCGGTTTAAATTGACCCGGCCAAAAATTTTACTAATTTTAATGAGATTTTAAATTGTTTTATATCTTGTTTATACACTGTTTTTATTTATGTTGTGAGCCGCCCAGAGTCCCATAGGATTGGGCGGCCTACAAATTTAATTTAAATAAATAAATAAACTGCTACATTAAAAAGATAATAAAATCAGGTGCAATTCACTTAATAACTGCACCATTCAGCAATGGAAGGTCTGGTCCCAATTATGGACATTGGTTGAATATATTTTTTAAAATATAGCCTCTGTTGCATAGAAAGAAGCAAAACAGGGAAACCCCAAAAATAGTATTGTATATATTAGTATATTGGTGTGAAAAACAAGTGCAGGCAGAAAAGTAATTTAATCATTTCAGCTGATGTACACAACCACACAAACATATGCATAAAATATGTATCTCAAAATAACACATATTTTACCATAGCAAATGTGAAATTATGTTTTTAAAAGATTTAACTTATAAACTGAACAGAATGAGGTGATACTGGATGGCTCTATCTACAGCAGTGGTAGATTATATTCATCTTCACATGCCTAATTCCATGACAGAAGACCTCAAGGAAAAACACGAATGATTAGATAATTGGGGCAGAGGTTGCAGGATCTCAACTTTTTCTCCAAACATAGTAAATCACAAACCAATTGCTGAGAAAGCACTTGAATGTTGGTTTGTCTTCTCTACTAATTTTACAGGTGGTTTGTAGGATCTCTCAATTAAATGCTTGAGAAGTCTTTCAGTGGATGAAGGAATCCAAACAGCTGATGCACACCATTAGTGAAAAACAGGTAGGCATAGAAGAAGCCACCTTCAACTGCATGTTGCAGAAGGCGATGGTCAGAAAGACAAAGCATGTATTGGAAATAAAGAGACAGCTTCAACAGTAATGGGCTGTAATTGAGTTCTCAGCCCTTCTTTAACTGCCTCATGTGATTGTCTGTGAAAATTGCTCTGTTTTATGCTCTTTATTAGGTTCTGTCAAGCCCCATTTAAAATAAAGAGGCCCCTTCACTCACTTCCTTTTGGTAGAGTTCAGCAGGTGTCAAGGGAACTTTCAAGGAGAACAAGTAAAGCTGTCATGTGTGGAGAACTGGGGTAGCTGTGAATTATCCAGGTCCTGGATCTTCACAAATGCTATAAGCTAGCCATGACCTTGGGGAAGGGCAAAGGAAAATGCACATTACACCATTCTCCCAGCCAATCAACCTCTGTTCCTGGAATTACTGGATGCCTAGTGAAACTGCCATTTCTGAACAGCTGATCCAAGTGCATCAATCGAAAATGTTTGCCACATCTGCAGAGCAGAAAGGCAGCTGGTGGAGAAAGGTCTGCTTTGAAATCGTGCAGAGATTTGAGCATTATCATAAAATTCTTCCAGGACCAGGATGTTCCTTTACTAAGAAAAGGATTCTTCAAAGTGTTTATATCCTGACATTCAAACCTAAATACTTGATGAAAGAAATCTGCTTTTTTTCTCTCTTTTGTTTTAACAGTTACTGGGGTCTCTGAGCCATATGAGGAACTGCTAGAAAAGAAGCAAGCCTTTTCTATTCTTATAAGTGACGTATAGATAGCAATCCATTGTGGCAGTTCATTAATGTGCTCTGTGGTACAGAGATGGTCTCTTCTCTATTATTTTCTGAAAACTAAGTTCACCTTTATTCCTAGTAGAGTTCTGAAACACATCCAGAGCTAAGCAGTAATTTTGCTATAATATTGCTTCAGCACTCAGCCATTCTGCCTTCTCTCCTCTTAGGTCTGTTTGCCCTTTTCTATATAGGCTAACTAGCTGATTACCCGGCCTTGCTTGTTTTTTTTTTTAAGTATATTTGTGCCACAACATTGGCATGCCAGCAAGGGCATGCCAGCTCTGAGGAAAGGCAGACAGGGTTTGACAGGGGCACTGGGCCGCAGCCATTTTCAGCCCCCATGCTCCCTCCTACATCGTAGGCAACCTTACTTGGCAGGGTGGGCTGCTCTGTGTGTCTTGGGCCCATCGCCGCTGGGGCAAATCTGGAATTTATATGTATAAAACACGGTGCCTCCGTTTGAATATGGTGCCTCAGTCAGTTTGAAAACTGCACAAGCTCAGTAGAGAGAGGTAAAACTGCACATGCTCAATAGAGAGTTGCTGCTTGTTCGTTAAGAGTGTCCTCTTTCTCCCCCAAAACAGGGGGCAAAAAAGCCCCCTACCCTTTGTTGGCTCCAACAGTGCTGATCTTACTACGCTTTGCTATCTATCTGCAAAGTTTGAAGTAGATTGGTGCAGGACTGAAAGTTTGTATAGAGCACATACAAACAAACATCCACACCCCACCCCTCTTTTATAGATATGGATAGCTTGTTCCCACTGCCAAATAAGGTATCTAAGCAAATGGAAAACCTATGCCATGTGTATGTGAATAATACAAACACATATCCAATATAAGCATGGTCTAAAGGGCCATCTTTTTTATGACTTTTGAGTCATGTCATTTATGTGAATGATGCTCACTGTCACTCAGACTTTAGTTACTTCCTAACAGGATTACTGCAATGTTCTTTATGTGAGACCGTGCTTGAAAAACACTCAGAAATTTCAACCGGTACGCAATATATCAGCACATGCAGTTTTGGACACACCAAGTTTTCCTTGTCTTACATCTCTGGCTACGCAGATTCCCATGTATTTATATTTATTTATTGAATTTATACGCCATCCATCTCACAAGCCAAAGTGACTCTTTGGCATGTGTATGTTTCAGATGCAATTCAAGGTGCTGATAATTAGTTTGAAAGCCAGCATGAGACAGGTTAGTAAATATTCTTGCACTAAAAATAAAATGTTATCTCAGAGAATCCTTAATTGTGCTACTGTGACAACAAATCCCCATTTGTCTGCATTTTATGATCTCCATGTTAGAATAAGAACTAAGCCTCCCTCAATGCTTCTCTCAAGGGCTGTGGCTGCTGCGCATCAGTTTTCCATGTCCAGTTAAAGTCCTCTCTGTCTACTTGCAGTCAGACCTCCAAAGTCCCTTCCTACCCTCTGATTCTAGTCTATTTTGGAATATTTCCACTAGGTGGCTTTTAAGTTTGCTTCTGGGATCATCTGATGGACTGATGCTCCCAGAACTGTCAGGTATTAGGATCTGCCCTTTGTTTATGAGGACCAGTGCTTTTTTTCTGGCGGAATGCACCAGAACGGTGTTCCGGCACCTTTTTTTCCTTAGACTTCTTTTGTATATTAGTATATCTATGGTGCGCATGCGCAATACGACCGAGTTCCGGTACGTCATTACGGTCATTTATTCAGATGGTTCTAAAACAAGTTACATTTTTTAAAATTACAAAATCAACTGGTGTCATACTTTCAAATTGCTCCAGGTCAGGGAACAGTAGACCACTAGAAATCTACATTATTTTGGAAGGACACAATAACAGAATCTTGAGAATTGACAGATTTTCTTTCTTCCCACTTATACCAAGGCAGACCAATCATGAATTTGTTTCTCTTTTTTCTCTTCCAGGATTAACTGCTGAAATCCTTTTTCAGGGCATCTCTATATACTCTCACACAGAGAAAGTCTTAATTGTGGTAGCACTGTTACAATTTTCAGTTTCAAAGAAAAATGGGTATCTCAAGCATAAGTGTTTGCAGCTACTACCATGAAAAACTGAGTGACATCATGAGGCCAGCTTCACATTTTTATACATCAGAGCCAAGACATAAGTCATTGGGTTTGTGTCATGCTGCACATTTCAATCACCTTTATCATCCAACCAACCTGCAGATAATTCTGTCTTAATGGGGAGTATCAGCAGGACTTTTGAAATGCACCTGATCAAACTTTTTTCAGAAAAATAAGGGCTTTTTTTTTTCAGTGTCGTACGATTTTCTCAGTAATTTCATTTTATTCTTATTCTGGAATAAAACAGGGACATGTTTGGATGAAGAACTAAGGGATGCTTTTGTTATATTTATGCATGACATCAAACATTTTTAAACTCCACTGTGTTCTTGTTTTCAAAAATGATCAACTGGCCGGTACACCACAAAACATGCAAAAAAATTGCCTGTTCAAAGCTTTGTAATATTGAAGTCCTATTTCAGAAGAAAAAAATATGTTCCATTCTTATTGTTTCCTTTGTTTCAACATGGAATGATAGCATAATGCAAGACTGCACAAATCTGCAAAAAGATACAGCATTCAGAGAATCTGTTTCCCTGGAGATTAGACATACATTTGCTCTAAGGTATGTTACTTATTTTCTTAGGTACTATATGCTAATAGCAGCAACTTGCTCATTCCTTAATATGAAACATTTTCTTCTTTCCTTTTCATAAATGTCAATGTTAAATTATTTTGTTTGGTTATATAATTTTATTTTTGTTTTTTTCTTTACTTTGACAGAATAAAAACATTTCTAACGGTAAACATAATTATTTCTCATCATAATTTGTATCCATAAATCCAGGAACCCCACAAAATTATGAAAGCAGTACAGTTCCTCTAATAAAAAACCATCCTGTCATATAACATTTTTCAAAAGTTTTCATTAACCAAGGTTGCTAAATTTACTTCTTTGAAAATCAGCTAAAAAAGACAAGATCCATCAAGTTAATACAATTTCTACCCTAGACGTGTTTGTGTTGTTGTGCTGACTTTATCTGGAGATCAAACTTGCATGTTTCTTTAGCAGCAATATTTGAATTGCCCTTGGTTGGAGACCTGGAGAATTGCCACAAGCTGACACAGAAACTCCAATGCTTAAAACAAAATGCCACTGCTACACATGATAACAGCTGGCTGTAATCTGCACTTTTTCTTCTACTAACATTTCATTGAGAAATAGAGACAGTTCCAAATATTTCAACCTATGAGTTTAACAAACTAAATAGAAAATGAAATGAACAGTTTTTTAAAAAAGTTCTGGTAGAAGGAACTTTTTTTGATTGAAATTGCCAATTGAAATGCAACCTTTATTCACATGTATGGTTCTATATGAGTATTAAACTGCAGGCAAATTTTTACATTTATTTAATCAATTTATGTAATTACACATATCAATGAGTATGGGGGGTGAATAATGATAATAATAAAAAACAAATAACAAACACAAAAATTAAAGTACACAGCAGCTGAGACAAACATGTATTCTAACAAAGAACCCCAGCCCAGACCCAAATCTTTAGGTCTAATCTCTGGAGGTAGAATGTTCCAGAAATTTGGGTGCTATGACACAAAATGCTCATCTTCTGAGTCTTCCCAGCCTACATTCCGTAGCCAATGGGACTTGGGAGTATGTCCATCTTTCTAGACTAGATAGGACAGGTAGAAACAACTAGAAAAGGATGGTACCTCAAGTAACCTGGCCCCAAGAAGGGTTTTCAAGGTAACAAATATTTATTTATCTATCTATCTATCTATCTATCTATCTATCTATCTATCTATCTATCTATCTATCTATCTATCTA
>JANHGC010006648.1:43539-56285 GCA_027560395.1 Boaedon fuliginosus | reverse complement strand
GATGGAAGGCTGAGTCAACCCTGAGCCTGGTGGGATTCGATCTGACAACCTGCTGAACAAGGCAGCAGAGACTGCAGTGCTGCATTTAACCACTGCACCACTGAGGCTGAGAAATCACAAGCTGAGAAATCACAAGCTGAGAAAGAAAGGGATCTTTTTGGCAATTCTATGAGGCCAAACCCTTCCTAACAAAACAGTGTTAAGAGATGGGGCTTCAGACAGTATTTAAACAACACATCCTTGTTCTTAGCTTTTTGAGATGCTAACACCATTCTAAGGGAAGACAAATCTATAAAAGCTCCTATTTAAACCTTGCCTCTGTAATGAGTGTAATAATGTCAACTCTTTAGCTACCACCTCCCCATCTAGTTGGCCTGTATATCCCTGTACAGAGATAATATAACTTCCCTACCTTACAGGCATATCATGTAATAGCAAGGGCTTATTGTACTTCACAGCTTTATACAAATGCCAACTATTTTACTATTACAATTCACATCATTTGGCCTCTTGCTATGATTGAATGTTTTCACCCCATCTACTCTGATAGCTACTTTTATATTTTCAGATAAGTACAAATTGTCTTACCTTCTCCCTCCCATTAGGATATTATGCTTGAGAGAAACAGGCGCCCAAAGTTAGGAGCAATATAAATATAACTTTATTACCACACATGAAAACATGTCACACTTGAAAAGCAAGCATTAAGCACTCCTGTCCTGGCCCTCCATCATTTCAATCACTGCAATGATCAAACACATATATATCCTGATAGTAATCCACATCTCAAAAACAACAAAGAAAGATTTACTGTATATCCAGATGGCTTTGTCATTTAAATGGCAATGAACAGGAAAATACATATTTCCTGATTGAATCATCAGTATAAATGGTTGGTTTGCTGCTACAGCAACAATAATAACAAATTCATAGGCATAATCTTGATATATTACATGTGAATGCGCATATCATTGCAAAAGTTTGTTCTTGGTCAGTAAGGAATTTCTTCATAGAATTTAGGAGGCACCAATAATTCTTATCATTATCTTTTCTAAGATTTATCAAGGTTGCTGTTATTAGGAAGTTGTCTAATTTAAACCTCATCTCAGCAATCCTGTGAGTGGAACTGAGCTAAAAGAGAGGGGGGGAAATGATTCCAAATTATCTAGTGAGCTCTGTCATTGATTTGGGACTTGATCTTGGGTATCTCAGGTCAAAGTCCAATATTTTGACATTGCATTGGAGCTTTTTGTAATCGTTTAATTATGGGATAGCCATGCCTAGGCAGCCATTCCATGCTAGAACTGAGAATTAAAGTATTAGTTATTCTCCTTTAGTTCTATGTTTGTAAGGTTCTGAACTGCAAACCAACACAGATATATGCCACTTTCTATTAAAGCTTGTAGATACCAGCTGTCTCCTTACCTCAGACCACAGTGGAAGATTGATGTTCTGTATAACCCAACCAAGGTTAAATGTTTGCAAAAGCTAACTAGTTTAAATGTGGGTAAATAGAGTGTTAGTCATAATTATCAGGGAAGTTTTTTTTTTGCATAGACAGAAATTCTATTTCTTCTTTAAAAAATAGAAAATAAGGACAACATAAAGGAGTACCTTCAACAGAATTTTTTCAGAATTGAATTGCAAGCAGCTCAAGGAGGTATCAGAAAGGTATCAGAAAATTCAATTATCAAAAACATCAACATCAGCCCCTGCCAAAATATTCTCCCACCCTCTCTCTCTTCTATTTATTCATCATTTATCTACCTACCTACCTACCTATCAATCAATCAGTCATCTATCATATTTAAGAACTGCCCACATTCCTCATAGGGGGACTCCAAAACTAACATAAATTCTAAAACTGTATCAGAATGGTTCTGAGAATAAATATCCATAAAACAGAGTAGAAATATGGAAGCATTATTCATAGGTGAAGAAAACTTCATAGAAATTATAAATACTATTTTGGCATTTATTTGAGCTTAAATATTTAAAGTATCACAACCCTCCTTTCCTACTATGTTTTCTGAGGTTTTTGCGGGTGTTTGTATGTAAGTCTTTGGTTATTCGGATTTTCTCTTGTGTAAAATTGGAAGTATCTTGGCGACGTTTCGATGAGGTCACACTCGTCATCTTCAGGCTGGTACCTCAGGCTGGTCTTGAGGGTACCTTCCACTTCATGCTTCTGGGAGCAATGTGTGATCCTGGCTGTGTTCTCTGCTTAAATACTGGTGGGGCTGTGTCCTGATTGGCTGGAGGTCTGGCTGTGTTTGGATTGGTCAGTGGTGCGGCACGGTGTCCTGATTGGCTGGAGGTCTGGCTGTGTTTGGATTGGTCAGTGGTGCGGCGCTGTGTCCTGATTGGCTGGCGGTCTGGCTGTGTTCAGATTGGTTGCTGGTGTGGTGCTGTGTCCTGGTTGGCTGGGGTCTGGCTGTATTTGGATTGGTCAGTGGTGTGGTACTTTTGGCTAATGAAGTTGACCCTGAAGACCAGCCTGAGGTACCAGCGTGAAGATGACGAGTGTGATCTCGTCGAAATGTCACCAAAATACTTCCAATTTTACACGGGAGAAAACCCGAATAACCAAAGACTTACATACGGGTATAAGTATGAAAGTCTTGGTCTAATCGGGTCTTTTCCCATGTAGGATTGAGAGTATCAAGGCAACGTTTCGACGAGGTCTCACTCATCATCTTCAGGCTGGATTCAATCTGGTGTCTTCGGCTTCTTGTTTCTAAGAGCAAAATTCCCTACACGGGAAAAGACCCGATTATATATATATATAATTCAATACGTAATGTAAGGCAGTAGGGCATACTAATACTGGGGTTGTGCTTCTGAATATCAAAGTGCTTGTAATAAATGAGCATAGTTCTCTCATAGCATCCTTAACAGTAAAAAAAAATGGGCCTAAGTACCTCCTCCCCCTCAATGTTAACATATTATGTATCTTCTCTCCCCTAAATCTGTCTTATTTCTACAGACTTTTGGTTTATAAGCATGGAGGGGGAAGAGTCTACAATGTCTATTCATCAAGGGAAGGGCTATACGACTCCCCCCGCCACCCTTTCTCCTTGCCTATTGGGGTAATGACTTTGAGGAACATTTAAACAGTACGTGTGAGTCAAGGTGCAGAGTATCTGCTTATTCCACTGAGTGATTCCTCACAATGGGGGAGGTTGTTCTTCCTCAAATAGTAAGACCGTGTCTGGACTTTAGCCCTTTGGATGGACAATGAGGATTCACTTGATCAAATAGGTCTCCATAATAAATAATTTCCTGATTCAGGAAACTGCTAGATACTGAGAAGATCTCATGTCCATCCTTATGCCCGAGAAATTCCTGTTCTTAATGGAGAAAACTTGTGCATGATTCTTCATTTTGCAATCTGAAGTGATACTGTTTAGACAAGGACTTATTGTCCCAATGAGGAGTTAATTTTAGATACACCCAAGATTGTCATGTATGTTATACCCTTATGAGGGTCCAGATTGTTTGGGGGCAATAGGCAGACTCTGTAGCTGCTTAGGGAGTGTTGTAAAGCTCTGATAAGCAGTATATAACATCTGAGTGCTACTGCTTTCTATGTTGTAAGCCGCCCAGAGTCCTTCAGGAGTTGGGTGGCATAAAAGTGTAATTATTAAATAAAATAAATAAATTTATTTATTTCTCATCTTTATCATTTTTATAAATAACTGAAGGTGACACACATATCCAACACACTTTCCTACTCCTCTTGTTCCCCACAATAACAACCTTGTGAGGTGAGTTGGAATCAGAGAAAATTACTGACCCCACATCATTCACCCTGCTTTCATGCCTAAGGGGGTATTACAACTAACACTCTCCAAATTGTCTAATTGCCAGTTTGTCTATTACAGAAAAGACAATGTTAAGTTAGCAAGAAGATCCAATGGAACAATCTATTTAGGTTCTGTGTGTCAATAGTAAAATAGGTAAATTCTCAGAGATCTCCATAATGGGAAGCAAGTATATTACCTTGCCGAAAACGGAAAAATTATTTCAATAGGAAATATTTTGAAGCAGCTTTAACACTACAAAGAAATCCTTTTCATAACAAAAACCCTTTTATTTGAGTGGTATCATTGCTGCATCATGTTGTAAGTGTTGGTAATATCGTCTAATCTGTTCAATATCTAGAATTCTCTCTAACACATTGTTTTCTAGATTCTTTTTATATCTGATTTGTTTTCTTCTTGGATGAACTGGTCCTATTGTAGAACAATAAAATTGCAATTTGAAAATATAGGCAGATATTAAATCCAATAAATATCTTTAGCCCCAATTTTTAGCACAGATAAAGTTAAAAGCAGATGCATGTAAAAAGGACTTTGCCGATGATTTTTATCTGCTTAGCTTGCAGACATTTTGGGACTACCCAGCCAGAAATCTTACTGAAATTAGGGGTTCAAATTACCTCTTTACATACAGCAAAATCCTATATCATGTTCAATAACAAGTTCTATGTAGAAGTGAGATCTTAGCTATTTGATTCACGACTTGCTTTACATGAGAATAACCCTGAAACTTAAGCCATGAAAGAACAAGATAAGAAAGTATGAAAAGTAAAAGCTATGAAACAAAAGGCAAAGTGAAATGCCCTGAGCTGGGATTTAAAAAGAAAAGAAAAAAGAAGGCAAGGTAAAAGCCCAATAGCCATTGCAATCAATCTGAAGGCTGTCCCAGAGAGTCAACAAGGCTCAAATGGTAAGACTTGACCCTAAAAATGAGACCAGGGTTTGACATTGATTGTTTTTAATCCCCCCTCCCCACCACACCAATAGAAAAAGCTCTTTCCTTTGTTCCCACAGAGTAAACCAACTATGGCAGCGTGAGCAGAGTTGCTTCTGTAGCTCACGGCAAGCGATGGGCAAGTAAAATTGGCCCCTAAGACATCTTCTCTTGTAGTTCTTTTCCTTCGTTGTCACTCTTTCTTGTATGTGATACCCGCAGGCTTTTCCTTTTCTCTAGGGAAAGTTATATGGAAGAACCACAATTTATTTATTTTTAAATAATATATCTGCAGATAAACACTCACCCGAAGATATTTCCAAAGAAATATTTATGTGTTAAGTTTGCCATGATAAAATAAGCAAGAAACTGTTGTTCTGAGTTTTCTTGGAGAGTTATTTACGAAGGACTAAGCATCTCATTTTTCTTCTGTGCAAAAAGTAATTATGCAGTCAAAAGAATTATAGCCCACATACTTCAAAACATATGAAAAATGTAAAACTTTATTGCGCACATTAATTTCTAACAAAGGACGGCCACAGCATCCGCTTAACTGGTGGAAGCTAGATAACTGATGTATGGTAGATATACTGATGTTCCTCCCGAATGGGCTTTATAAAAGCAAACAAACAAATAAACAATTTCTTCCATTATGTCTCCCTTCTTATAAATTTTCTATGTCTCCTGCAGAATGAGTAGGGTTTTTTTTTTTTCATTTCTTTATTAGTGCTGATTTTTTTAAAAAGAATAGAGTGATCCTGAGAATGAAGAAACTGGGCCTGAGTTTAAATGTCCATATGAAGGAAGACCCCTATAAAATGCATATATTAATAATCTGCTTTGCAGCATCTTTATGAATAAGGAATAAATAAGGATTGCAAAGCATTTTGTATAAATTTAATATTGGTGTAAATCAACAAATATAATTGCTTTTTGCCTTTTCCCCTGTGCCTTCTAGAACACTTGTTGAATACTGATCCCAGATCATCGTAGACCAGCCTTCCCTACTCTAAAAGCCCTCCATATGTATGGATTAGCTGCTCCCAACATTTTCAGCAGGACTTAAAGTCCAGATATTTGGAAGGCCCCCAGGAAAATTGTAATGTGGACCTTTTCCCTTTCCTGAAGTACAAACAGAATTATATGACAAAATGGCAACAGACTAGTCAAAAACCAGTTGGTTCTCTCACTCTAGCTCCAGTGTGAACTGGAGCATATTAGCAAAGTCAAACAGGAATATTTACACTTTCCTGGTTAATAAACAATAAAATAATAAGCACCACCTAGAGCATGAATCTCCTTTATCACAGTGGAGTAGTGCATGCATTGATAAAGTCAAAATCACAAGTAAGTAGTCTTGTGACTTTATTGTGATAGAGATCAGAATTTACTTCTGTTCTGCCACTGCTTATGCTCTAATAAAAATGTTGATTTTTGTCATAATGTTCTTTCCTTTATTGTGCACTAGCTTCTTACCCGGCCTTGCTCGTTGTTGTTTTTTAAAGAAGTATATTTGTGCCACAGCATTTGCAGGCCTTCTGAAGCCCCCAGCATCCCCTCCCACATAGTTTGTGGGTCTTTTTAAGCCCCTGGCACCCCCTCTCTGCTCCAGCAAGGCATCTCTGGACCAAGGGCAGGCCAGGCTCTAGGCCAAGGGCAGCCCAGCTCTGAGGAAAGGCAGCCAGGGATTGACAGGGGCACTGGGCTGCAGCCCTTTGCAGGCCTTCTTAAGCCCCCACACCCGTTCCAACATTGTAGGTGACCTTACTTGGCGCGGTGGGCTGCTCTGTGTGTCTTGGGCCCGTTGCCGCTAGGGCAAATCTGGAATTTATATGTATTAAACATGGCACCTCAGAGGTTTGCATATGGTGCCTCAGTCACTTTAAAAACCACACATGCTCAATAGAGAGAAGCAATTCTGCACACACTCAGTAGGGACTTGCTGCTTGTTATTGAAGAATGCTTTGCCCCCACAAAAAGGGGTCAAAAATGGACCCTACCTTTTGCAGACCCCGACAGTACTTTTCTTACTACGCTTTTCTACCTATCTGGCAAGTTTGAGGTAGATTGGTATAGAACTGAAAGTTTGTAAAAAGCACATACAAACACACATCCGCACCCCACCTCTCTTTTATAGGTATAGATGTGAGTCACAGCCTGACCTAGCCAACCTACCATTTGAAAGTGTATAAATTTGGAGAAACTAGGTTAATGCACCAAACGGTATAGCTGGAAGAAATCGAAAGGTTATTTTAACTGAAAGAGTACAAAATGCGATTCTTTTTAAATGATCCTTATACCAACCAAGGAGGGCATGGTCCATTATGCCAAGAAAACTTTCTGGGCAAACAGTGGCCTCAGTCTTTCATCTGCCCATATAAATCCTAGTAACGCTAAACATTTTTAAAATGAGATTTTCTGGTTTCTTCAAAACACCTGGATAAATCAGAATGTTTTCCAAAACTGAAATCTGCAACCAGAGCCTGAATGTGCACAATGAATTGCATGAGACTGGGCTGTTTTGTGAGAATACTCTACATTAGCAACAAACCAAGCATCAGAGTGAAAGGCTTCGGTTTATTTAATCCAAAGGGCAAGCGTAGATAGATTCCAGAGTTGCCAATGTTTACACAATGAATACATTATAAAACACAGATGTTTATTTATTTCCTCTCTTTAAATTTTCAGAAGTATATACAAAATGTTGAATGTATGCAGCTAAAGAAGGAATAGCATTCCACATGACATAGCAAACTGCCCCCCCCCCCCAAAGTAAAGTATGAAATGCTGGGTAAGAATAGTTCAAACATTTCCTTGGGTTTCAATTATAATTTTTCCTGGGAGTGTGAAAGGGCACTCAGAGGAGCAAGGCTATAATTAGTAGACTTATGCAAATTAACCCTCAACCAGTCCCAAATGGAAATTTGAGTCTGGAGCTGCCATAATTCAATATGATTTTGTAGTTCAGGATTTGGATCTGATCTGATCCAATTCGGGTTGCTTCAAGATTTGAGATTTGATTTAAAAAAAAGAAAAGAAAAGGAAGCGACTTTATTTAAAAAAAAAAAATCCTGACCATATGCTATAATGGGGAAACCTCAAGATGCTGCAGCTACTTTGATTTGTTGCAGATTAGAATGGAAATAGCAGGCACAGGAAACCTTTTAGGACAGGAGCCTGCCACGATTTCCCCAGACAGCTACTGTTCTGCGGTAATTTTTTGAAATATCCTCCTATACCTCTTTTAAGGCAGAGGCTGCGTGGATGAGAAATGGAAGGTGCTGTAGTCTCACAAGGCAATTGTCATATCCCAGTTTTAAAATAAAAAACTTTCAGAGTGTTTCAAAAATAATTATTTTACTTTCCCACCAGCTTTCTTGGATTAGCATATTTGGCATAACACACTGGCAAACTTGGTTTCTCCTGGGAGCAGGACTGAAGAATGTCAATTGATTTGACTTGCCAGGTCCTTGAGTTTTGCAGGGTGTCATGAGGGTCATATAACTGGTTGATAAGGTTATCTTCTCAAAGGAAAGATCTGTTGCTTAGTTTCTGGGAGCCCTTAAAGTCATTGTTTCTATTCCAATGTTTGTCTTATTTTGTAAACCACTTAGAGCCTTGTTTGGTTGTGTGCAGGGATGGGTTCCTGCCGGTTCGCTGGTTACTCGCTTTGTGGGCGTGCTTCCCGATCACCTGTCAAATGCGCACTGCGCGTGATTGACTTCGAAATCTTCGTGGTGTTCTGCAAGCACTCTGATCCAACAGCTGTGTGGCGGCTATCCAATCTGGCTATCTTTTAGCCCTTTTCCAGTCTTTTTAGTTTCTGCATACTCAAGTTCTTTTATTCCATAAAAAATATGAACGTATATCTCCTTTCTCTTTTGGCTTGTTCTTCACCATTTTCCCCTCTGTGCCTCCCTCTTCCTGCCTCTCGTCAACACCTCCATCTCCTCCACTCCATTTGGCGTTTGTTGCTCTATCTGCACCATTTTTGCCTCAATATCCTCTACCTTTTTCAGCATTTTAGACATTGTTTCTATTAATTCAGCTCCCAGCACTTTTATTTCCTGTATATTGCCAATGATTGAAGTACTCTGGTCCCGCATAGCAGCAAATTCCTCTTTCTTTTGCATATTCAACCAAGTCTAGTTTGCATAAAGTTTAAATCCAGCAGCTCTCACCCTTCGTCTGTGCTCAGGAACTCCGAGACTCTCCTCCAAGACCTCGGGGAACAGATAGTGAGAACAGGAACTTTCTCTTAAGTTGCCTCCTTTTAACTTCGCTGCTCTCCAACTTGTTGCAACTCAATATTTAATTTAATCCGGGGGTTTCCAGATCAATTTAAGCCTCGTCTCACCCAGATCAACTTCCAGCTGGAATCCACAACCAGTCTTCTTGCTCACTTGCCTTCAGGGACTGGTTCAGCTTATAGTGACGCCATTGCTGCTTTTTCCATTCCTCCGGTATGAAGCTTTGTTGGGCGTCCAGATGGGGAAATTGCATTGTTCCCCTCGAACACCTGTAGCGCTTCTTATTGTCCAGCATCTACAAAGCCAGATTAGGTCCCTCCAGACCCCCAAAAGGAAGGAATATCAGGGGTTTTGCATGGAGCCCCATGCAAAACACAGCCTGTCTCACTGAGATCCCAGCCCTGCCCCCTGTAGTGCTGCATTTAACCACTGCGCCACCAAGGCTATTTTTTGAAGCACAAAAAATGAAATACTGGCACAATTCTGCTTGATTAAATAAAGTTAATAAAGTTGAGATTTGAGAAAAGGCTTGAAGTCTGTCCCCATCCAATGTTTGTCATCCTCCCCCATCTTGATTGCAGCCTTGCTTCTTATGAGCAATGCACATTTGGACAGACACGTTTCTGGTTCCTAATCTTAAGCATCAAAGCAATTCTCATTTGGAGAGGAGGCTCCTTTTCAGCTTGCTCTCTCTTCATTCTTGAAAAAAAACAATGCTCTAAACCTTGGGAGATAAGAGCTATGGATAGACTTATGCCTTCCCCTACTTATGCCTACTGAATTCGCAGTATTGAGATTTAAATCTATCCTAGAAAAACAGAAGGCAAAAAAAAAAAAAGATAAAAGCCAACAGTGAGTACTGGCAGGAGGTGGCCAAAAGGTATTTCATATCTTTTTATTTTATTTTATTTTTTTAAATTAAAACTACTTTAGAAAAAAGCCTGGTTGCCAAGCTGCCATCATAGCAATTTCCAATTGGAAAGTATATAAAGGGAAAACAAGGTCTTGTTGGAATCAGGTTTCCCCTCACATCCAGAGCTCCAAGTTTTTCTAAAACATTTGTACGCTGTAGAACATAGGCAAACAAGAAAATAGGTAACGATTTATTTATTTTTCTTGTCTGTGTGGCGTGGATTTGTTAATGCAGGAGCTGCTCATAAGTCAAGCTTTGGAGTGGAGCTGACCAAATGACTCATGGATCACCACTTAACTATGAGCCAGCAGTATGCCACAACTACCAAAAAAGCCAATGCAGTTCTAGGAAGTATCCACACAGGGATACTGTCAATGTCTCATGAAGTGACAGTATCACTTTATGCTGCACTGGTGAGACCACACTTGGAATAGTGTGTCCAGTTCTGGTCATCACAATATATAAAAGCTGTTGACACTATAGAAAGAATGCAGAGAGAAGAGCAACATTGATGATTAGATAACTGGAGACTAATCTGTGCAATGAATGGTTACAGGAATTACCATAAGTGTGTCTACACTAAGAAAGAGGAGGACTAGAGATGGTGTAATAGCAGTCTTTCAATATCTGAGGAGCTGTCCCAGAAGAGAGGGCCAACCTATTTTTCACAGCACCTGAGGACAGGACACGAAATAATGGGTGGAAGATTATTAAAGAGAGATCCAACAGAACTAAAGAAAAAAAATCCTTACAGTGAAAACAATTCATGAGTGGAATGACTTCCTCTAGAAAATGTGAGTGCCCCATCATTGCAGATTTTCAAGAAGAGATTGGATAACAATTGATTAAAAAATGGTATAAGGTCTCCTGTCGAGCAGTTGGAGGAATTTGGAAATAAAAATGGAGCAGAACAAAATAAGTAAGTAAGTAAGTAAGTAAGTAAGTAAGTAAGTAAGTAAGTAAGTAAGTAAGTAAGTAAGTAAAATCTGTGTGGGGGGGAAAACAATCCCTGTTGGATTTTCTAAATTTTTCCATATCTTTGCAACTTAAAACTTCATGAGAGTTCTACATAAAGGGAACTTGATTGAACAAACAACATCAACATTTGGTGCTTGTTTCATTTATTCCATAAACAAAGTCATCTACCACACTTTGTGCCAATGTGGAAGAGTAATAACTCTCATTAGATTAAGCAATTGATTTAACACTTTCAGTTGCAATCACTGCAAACAGATGTTGCCTGCAATAAGTAATCAATGTCTCTCATCTTTCCTAACCATTTTGCCCTATTCCTCCAGGGCAAACTGCTTCAACTCCCTAACAGTTGAAGGGTTTCTAGCAAGAAATGTTCATTTCAGATCTGACCACAATATATTTATGGGGTTTAGTAATGGAATTTGGCTTGGCAATTCCAAAGTGTAGATTTATTCCTCTTTGTCCATTCTGCTTGTGCATTTGGGGTCAAGGTCTTGCTTCATGATCCCCTTGTGCTACAGCTGTTAGACAGATGGTTTGATATTCTCCTGATACAAAACACAATTCATGCTATCATCAATGATGGCAAGTTGTCAAGGACCTCAGACATCAATTGATATGACCTGAAAGGGAGTGTTTGGTTTACATTCTTCATACTTTGGATTGTGAGATGGATGGCATATAAATTTAATAAATATGTAAATAAAATGAGATGCTTATTTTATTGCCGAGTATTGTCAAGGAGAAATGTGCAAAGGCAGTTCCTCCAAACCAAAGATTGTGATGCTTGCCAAACACCTTAAGCAACATGTTATTAACAGAATAAGTCAAGCTATTCAAGTACTTAGATATTGTTTTTCACACTACTTCTAATTGTAAATTCCATGCTGAATTGTTGTTGTTATGAATCACCGCACAGTCAGTCAGATGTTCAGACTGGGTTTGGCATTTTTGTCTACCTATTGAGTCCTTACCAAGGACCTGGGATAGGCAAATCTGGATTCTTGACAGTGTTCCAGATATCGTTGCAGGATGGAAGCTGTTCCAAGTAAAGCCGCCTTCTGCTATTGACTGATGGCAAATTTGTCAATGCTTACGGTGTTCAAGTGGTGCTCCAATTTTTTGGGGATTGCACCCAAGGTGCCTATTACTATTGATACTACCCTTGCTTGCCTTTGCCACAGTAGTTGTATTTTTGTATTTTATTATCTTCTCCAGTTCTTTCTCTACTATTCTGCTGTCTCCAGGCACTGCCACACTCAGTATCCAGACTTCGTTGTTGTTGTTGTTGTTGTTGTTGTTGTTGTTGTTATTTTTATTAACCAAATCCATTGTTCCAATTGGTCTATTTAACTCTGTAGACTTTTAAATTATAATCACTCATTTATATACTTTTTTACTCTGTACTACACAATTATAATCCCTATGAGCACAATATTAACATTAAACATTGTTTATGCATAGATTTTGTTGACATGATTTAAAATTTTAGCTTAGCTTATTTATTATTCCGATTCATCATATTAATATTTTAATAATATTGCTATGATTTTATACTTTGTGCTAATAATTAATTTTTTTATACTACTGTTTCCCTGAAAATACTACCTCCCTTGAAAGTAAGACCTAGCTTGATTTTTACATGTGCGCCCAATATACGCGTGCCCCTAACTAATAGGTTAGTCCAGAGGTTCCCAAACTTTTCGGGCTGCGGCTCCCTTAAGACAAGCCGCGGCTCCCTTAAAACAAGCGCGGCTCCCCCAAGACGCGCCGTCATCACGGGGGCGCCGCGATTGATGTCTGCGCCCGCTGCGCCACCCCCGGGACGCCCGGCGCGCATGCGCAGCCGCAAG
>JANHGC010006648.1:32198-43439 GCA_027560395.1 Boaedon fuliginosus | reverse complement strand
CTCTCTCTCTCTCTCTCTCTCTCTCTCTCTCTCTCTATCTATCTATCTATCTATCTATCTATCTATCTATCTCTATCATCTATCTGCATACATATTTACATACATATATCACTATGTACATCTTTAGAAATGAACATGATTTATGAATTTCTTAGGTTCAGGATTAAAATAATGGCATGGAAATTACTTTCCTTTCCAAGGGAAAGAGCCAAAATGTATCATGCCAACTCCAGTAGCACTGTGACTCATTTCCCCCAGAGTTTACATGCTTAGCTATGAAAGCAGCTCCAAGCAGATCGGAAGTGACTTGGGGTTTTTCCCAATGTTTGGTGTCTTTGAGTAATTAAAAAGAGGGTTGTAAGATGTTTATCTCCTTTACAGCCTATAGGCAATGAACCTTTCTCAGAAATTGAGGAGAACCGCTGCTACAAACATCAATAAAGAGTGTAATGCATGTGACAAAAGGGAAATGTTCACTGATAAGAATCTCTCGCTTGAGCAGTGCAATGACATAAGCCTACTTTGAAATTTGGTTTCATGAAATTAAGACCTCCAGATTTAGACTGCAAAAACCCAGGTGATCACTTGCTGACCGTGGACAGAAAAGTATCTCTTTGCTGCCATCTAGTGATGATCCTGAGTTTTGTAGTCCAGATCTGTTATTCCAAAAAATGGCTGTCAGTTGGTCTATCTTGTGTGCACTGAGAAGACATGTAATACATTTAAAAAATAAAATAAAAAAGATACTTAACTCTATGTGTAATTTTCTTGGCAGTAAGTTCCAAATACTGTAACTCAATTGGTTCATCTTCATAAACCTGGGTAGGATTTTGACTGAATTTTCATTTTAAACTTAAAGTTACATCATAGTGTTTATGATTAATATTTACAATTAAGTATATTAATTGGAATAGACTTAGGCTCACCATGTCCGTATTGCCTTCAGAAGTGAAAAGGAAGAGGGACGTGGTGAGTATAAGTGTATTACACTTTACTGTTTTTTTTAAAGTCGATGTTAGATTGCGTCACATGGAATTAATATTGTTACTTTGTATCACCACCACCAAAGAAAGGTATCAGTTCATTAGCGCATGAATTTCAAAGCTCAAAAGAGTAGAAAATGAGATGGCGCTGTTGTAAGAACTTTGGAAATGTGTTATTGTACACAGAGAAGGGGCCAACTTGCCTGAATGAATTACTGGGGCTAATACGTCTTCAGACACATAATTTGACTAATTATGTAACACATTAGAGTGTTACACTCTACACGAACAAGAACAGTGTATTCTTGTAGCACTACTAAACTTAATGGTTGCTGGGCTCATTAAATCTGGTTTAGGAAGGAGCAAACTGAACCCAGAATGCGTGAATCTGTCCACCTGCAGCAAAGCATACAATGGTAAAACAGGTTTCCTCTTCCCTGCAATCCCATGTGCAAATTAAGTAGGTTGTAAGAAGTGAGTAGATCCTTCTGAGTGGCTTTTAGAAATGACCTTGGAGAAGAAAAGAAGCTTGTCACCGCTCTGCGGTGGCTTACATATGGCACAACACGCTGAAAATAGAAGTCTAAAATATGGTCTAGATTTTCCTGGAGAACTTATGTTCAGATGTAGACAATATAAAAGCACTTGTGTTTGCAAAAAAGAAATCTAAGGGGGAATATGATAGCCGTCTACATGTATCTTGAAGACTAGCATGGATAAAGGATATGGAACTGAGCTCTGTTGAAATTGAGATCCTGACAAGCATCAGGTTGTAACGAAAGGAGAGTCAGGATGACTATTAGAAGGAAATTCTTGATGATAAGAGTGATGAACTAATTGGTCTGGTGGACTCCCTCTCAATAGAGATTTTTAAAGGAGGTCTATATGGCTATATGGGAATAGTTTAATAGATTCCTGTATCAAGCAGGAGGTTTTGCTTGATGAACTATAAGCATCCTTCCATTTCATACCTTTTATCATCTAGAAGTACAAATAAATAAGATGGGTCTTTATCTATATCTATAAAAGAGAAGTGTAGGTGTGTGGGTGTGTAGGTGTGTGGATTTGTGGATATGTCCTCAATAGAACCTTTCATGACAGCACCAATCTGGCCCAAACTTGGCATACACATACCTTACCCTCTGTCGACAAACACTGTGGGGGTTATGAATGGGTTTTTGGGTTCTTTCCCCCCCTAAAATATGGTGCAAAAGTGCATCTCCCCCCCAATATTTCACTGCCAAGCTCTACTGTGGCCTCAGCTCTCCAGCCAATAGAGGCAAGGCATGCAAATCGGACAATGAGACTTGTAGGCTGCAGCTAATTCCAGGCCATTTTCAGGCCATTTTTCAAGCCAAAAACAGCCTGGAATTAGCCAGAAAAAGAGTCCATTTTTCACGATGTTTCCAGGCCATTTCCAGACCGATTTTGGCTGGAAAATTGCCCTAAAATTCAGTCTGAATGTAGCATAGAAAAAGCCTGAAAAACACTCCATTTTCCAGGCTAATTCCAGGACATTTTCAGGCTGATTTTGAGGGAGTGAGGAGGAAAGAAGGAAGATGGCAGTCACATAAAAAGTTACTGGGGCAACACTAGGTCATCAGCTAGTTTCCTATAAAATTAAGAAAGCAGGGGCCAGTTGTAACTGTAAAGAGAGCCTTCCACCATTAGGGATAGATAGATAGAAAGAAATTATTTCCTGCATGTCTGATAATAGACAATGGTATTCTCAAAAATGTCTCTCCTGCAGATCATTGGACATATTTGTAGTAAAACAGAACAGTCAACACTTTGGCCATTCTATCTTTGAGGACTATAATATTCACTATTCCTTATCAAGAGCCAAAGGACCACAGAGAGTGGGGTATTTCGGCACACATGCAGTCTCATGATATTTCTTTGGCCTGGTTTTTGAGGAAGTGCTTTTCATTACATCTACCGTAAATAGAGGGGCTCTGGAAATGAGAGAGGAAAAAAGAGGATTGGGGTTTGGTTGCAGGTGGCCTTATTATAACCAACTAAACACCATTGAGTGTGGAGTCGATGAACAAGCTGCCCAAATATAGATGCTGGACATTAACATTGCAAATGAGAGGAAACAAAGGCAAGGGATATAACCAGCTCGTATTCCTCTCTAGAACTCCATGAACTGAACATTCACAGCTAAGAAAATAGGTCCAGTGCCTTACTTTCTTGTAAAAATTATAGAACTAGCCAAGGAAAATCTCATTTCTTTTGACAGTCCTATTTGGATACTGCAACCTAGGATGGCAAGAGGCAAACACCAGATTCTTCTGCCCTGAGACTTGTGCAAAAACAAAAAACAAAAAACCAAACTTTGTTTGTGAAGGCTGGGAAGTTACTCACCCTGAACAATAGGGAGAAATTATCATGGCTCAAGGCCCAGGGTAAAAGCCACAAAGAACAAATTCAGAACTTTTGCTGGGAGGTCATGGGGAAACATCTTTGAGAAGGTAGCATGTGAAGTTTCAGACCCCTGTTGGTGCAGATGGGCTCCTGTTGCTCAAAGGAAGGGTCTTGCTCTCTCTTCCCCCCTTCACATAATAAAGTCCATTTACATAAAAAGATGCTGTTTTTAGCTACATGAATAATATCAGAAATGCCTGGCATCTGATTGAGGTGTTCAAGATAGGACAGATGATGACTTCCGGAGTGACTTCTGGCATTACTGGGTGCAAAGCACATGAGCTATGCGTGTTTTGTCCCAGAACTGCTGGAGAGTGGCCAAGTGTATGAGTGTGGCAAGAAGGGTAGAGGGGATATGCATGTCCCCTCCCCACTTGCCGTGAGCTCTAGCCCAGAACTGGACAGGAAGGACCCAGAAATGAAGTCCATCTAGCACGGAACACCCTGGGGAAAGCAAAAGCAGGAGGAAGAAGAAAATATCCAATTGAAGGTCGGATTGGGTAAGACAAGACTTAATTCAACCCAAGCCATGGGGGGGGGGGGGGAGAAGAAGAAAATTTCTGTGTGTGGGAGAGCGGTGAAAGTAAAAAAAAAGAGAAAGAAATGACAGATGATGATGAGAGATAATTAGGCAAATGTCAGTAGCTGGGATTTTGTTTGGGAATGGAAAGTCTAGCCTGGTCAGGTTCTTCCTCGTTGTTCTTTGCAGGGAACATAGGACTGTCATCATATGGTTAAAAATAAATCCACCCATTCTTGAAGATCCCCAGATTTTGTAGCAATGGCAAACAACCAGGGATGGGTTCCTACCGGTTCGCTGGTTACCCGCTTTGTGGGCGTGCTTCCTGATCTCCTGTCAAATGAGCACTGCGTGCGATTGACTTTGAAATCTTCATGGTGTTCTGCAAGCACTCTGATCCAACAGCTGCGTGGCGGCTGTCCCTAAGCAGTTTACAGAGACAGCATATTGCCTCTAACAACCTTGGTTCTCATTTTACCCACCTCAGAAAAATGAAAGGCTGAATCTACCCTAAACTAGTCATCATATCCTCCATTCCGTTTTGTCTCTGTTGGATGAAGTTTTCAACCTGATCACCTTTCTTAGTTTTAAAAGATGGTGGAATTGAATCTGTCAGAGTAACTATAATCAAACCCCAACACCCTTTTATTATTTGCATTGGTGAAGATTCCTCTTTTTGGGAATGTGATAAACCTGCGTGAAACATGAAGATATATTTCTGTATTTTAAATATACCATCAATCTATTTATTTATTTATTTGTCAACATGAACAAGATAACAGGTCAAAATGTAAACATAAACATAAACAAGATGTATATACAAGTAAATAGACAGTAAGACAGGACGGTAGGCTGCATACCCCCTTTAAGGACCTCTTAGAAATGGTGTGAGTGGACAGTTTTAAGGATAAAATTGCGAGGGTTAGATGCTGTGATGACAGAGCCTGGAAGAGAATTCCAGATGTTGGCTGTTCTGTTGCTGAAGTCACATTTCCTACAATCGAGTTTGGAATGGTTTACCATAGGTTTATATCGATTGTTTGCCCGTGTATTACTGTAATTGAAGCTGAAGACGTCATTGAAAGAAAGTACATTGTAGCAGATAATTTTGTGATCTAACCATAGATCAGACCATAGGCGGCGTAATTCCAGTTTGTCTAAGCCCAGGATTTCTAACCTACTGGCGTAAGGGATTCTGTTACGAGTTGTGGAGTGAAGTAGTCTTCTGGTGAAATATCTCTAGACCCGGTCAATTGTATTAATGTCAGAGATACAGTATGGATCCCCTAAGTAGCTCAGAGCATGTTCTGGTTCCTGACACATTACTTGAGAACTGAACAGAATTGGCATGGATAAGCTGTTCCTCCTTCTCAAAGCAGAATAAAAAGCAGAACTACTTTTTGTAAAAAAAAAAAAAGTAGAAGCATGGTGAGGAGCAACCTAGAAGTAAGGAGAAATTTCCTGACAGCGAATACAATTAATCAATGGAACGACTTGCCTGCAGAAGTTGTGGGTGCTCCAACACTGGTGTTTTTAAGAAGTGATTGGACAATTATCTGTCTGAAATAGTACACGCCAGTGATGGCTAACCTTTTCGGCACCGAGTGGCCAAAGTGCATGCGTGCGTGCACACCCCAGAATACAATATTGCAAGCACCCCCCATGCATGCGCCCCATCCCTGCACGTACTCCCTGCCCTGTGCATGCAATCACATTCCTGCACATGTGCCCCACCCCTTGCATATGTGCACACATCCCCTGTGCATGTGCCCTCTCCTCAAACATGCACCCCGCCCCCCACGCATGCACGGCAGAGACCTGAAGACCAGCTGGCCAGTGGGAGGCACGGATGCACATGTTTGGCAAAGCTGAATTGGGGCAATGACTTGCATGCCCACAGAGAGGGCTCTGTGTGCCACCTCTGGCACAAGTGCTATAGGTTCACCATCATGGGTATAGGGTCTCCTGCTTTAACAAGGGATTGGACTAGAAGACCTTCAAGGTCCCTTTCAACTCTGTTATTCTGTTAAAGGTAAATGTTGCCCTTTTCCTACTGCTCTACAGCCTCCCCCCCCCACCCTTTCTTTTAGGAAACAATGGCACCAATGATATTAGCCAAGCATTGAAGACCTCCATAGTTCAAGGAACGACAGAGCCCTTCCTTCTCGGCTGATGGATGGCCTGCCCCCCCTCAAAGGAGACTATACCATTTGGAGTTCTTAGTCTGTCATGACATTTTAGACTGGGAAAGTTATTTTCTTCACATGATTATGCACACCGGATTTTCTTTCTTTGCAAAAAAGGCAGGGATATATTAGATTTGCTTCCAAATGTTTGGAAACGTCTGGGTTGTTAATAGTAGATTTAGGCAACCATTCTCTTTCAGGCAAGGGAAAGACTCAACATCCAGTCTGGTTTTAGGAAAAAGAAATCCCTTGTACCAAAGGCTGGCAAAGAACCTTCTCTAAGATTAGACAGAGCATCAGGCGGACACGTCATGCCCAATTTGACTAACTATCCAGTGGCTGCAGCTGCCATTAGTTAATCTTCATATAATTTGTTAGAGTAGGGCTCTGTGAAATATTGGAAATAATTGTCTTTTTTTCCCCTGCTAAATTCTGTAGCTGTGGGCAGTTATTGGTATAATAACCGTCTGCATCTTGCAATCAGGAAAGATGATGGTTTATGGCTCTGCGCTAGCCAATGGTGTATAATATGAGATTGACTGGAAACATATTTTTCAGCCTGCTTAAAACTGCTTAGGCAGTGTCACAAAGACCCCCCAAATAAAGCATTCAGTGTATTTAGTGAAATTCTAGACTCTAAGTACATGCAAGGGCACTGGAAGAGTCTAATTGGGTTGTAACATAAAACACTGTAAAAAAAAAACCAAGGTCTGACCAGCTTCATAATGTTATGTTATGGGAATGCTTATAACATCGCATGGCAAGCCTTGAGGCGATCTGTTTCTAAGGTGGCTAAAAGCTGGAAAGAAGGCAACAATTTGATATCGCCTCACATTTAAATAATATTGGATGTTAGACAGAAATAAGGGGTTCATTTTTTTGTTTCAGTGAAGTAGAATGCTGAACTTCAGGACTATGAGCAGAAATATAATAATGTACAGTTGCAGAAATGAAATTGTGTTTCAGCCAATGTCTGCCTTTATAATTGAGATTGATTTCAGTGGTGATTGAAGGCATGGTTCACACTTCACCCACATTGTTGGGTTTGACTAACTCGTCTCCAGTGGAAAAGCAGAACTGCTTGCTGAGTAGGATTGTGGAAGTCATCAGAAAGAGTGCTTAAGGTTGTGCAAGGTGCGGATGAAACATCTCTTCCATGGTACTTCAGTATCTACCTCCAGCTGTTTCCACACGTGGATGCTTTAATGATTTAAGGAGGTACTTCATATATGCTTCCATTTGTCCCAAGGGATCTCTTTCAAACCATTTGTGCATTCCTATCTCTGAGATTATCCCACTATATTTAACAGCGATTTTAGTCTCAAGTATGTATTCATATGATTCCAGGCCCAAACAGAAGAGGATTGTTCTTCCGGTTTGGGTCTCGGCGGCACTGGACATGAGATCTGCAACCTCTGCAGTCTCATCCCAGGCTTCCCAGTGAAGGGTTCCTGTCATACTCACAGCACGACACATGATTAATGCTGAACTACAAGTAGAAGCCAATAGCCACGCATACTTACATCGGAGTGTTTCATTGGATCCATAAACAATGAATGCTGGTTTCTGGGGGGGGGTTGTCACTGGTGATGGTCGGGTGTTGTGATGTTATGACATATACATGGGAGAGGGATATAACGTGCATACGCGGAAGTCACCTCTATCTAACGTGTTCTCTCTAGGCTGTGAAAAAATAATTGGACATCTGGCTATGATATCTCAAATGGGACATAAAATCTTGGATATTTTTAACAAAAATCAGAATATTTATGGATTAGTAGAACCTATGGAGCAGCTGATTGGGCGAGAGAAAGAAGTCGATTGGCCAAACCAGAAAATTAAGATTCGAAAGGAAAAAACAACATGGAGAACACTCGCCGCTCCAGAACCTCCAGGTATGTAGGAAGTCTGCTCCTCTCCGCTTCTCCACCATCACTCTCAGACTTATTGCTATTTCCCCTTTCACTCTCTTGCACTTTTTAGTCTCTGCTTCTGATTTATAGTTGCTGCTTGTTACTGTTCTCCACACAACTTTCCCTTCTGAACTTTGGGAAATTTTTCAATCAAAATCTAGTAGAGTCACGCTGCTGGAAATTTATGGTGATGCAATGGGAACACGTGAAATTTGGCAAAAAATTAATAGGGATGATATATAAATTATATTCAAAACAGACAGCAAGAATTATTTTAAACAGAATTAACAAAGAAAGTTGACATCAGTAAGGGAACAAGACAATTCGAGGTTTACAAATTAGAACATAAATATACAAGATACAAGCATTTGCAGATGACATTGTCTTTATTATGGAGGAACCATTGGAATCTGTACTAAAATTAGTAAAAGAGATAGAGGAGTTTGGGGCAGTAGCAGAGTTAAAAATAAATAAGGGGAAAACTAAAATATTAACTAAAAACATGGGCACAAAACAGAAAGCACAGTTGGAAGAAGGATTGAAAATGCAAATAGTTAAAAAGATTAAATATCTAGAGATCTGGTTGACGACCAGATGCACACAAAGATAATTATTGCAAATTGGCACAGGAAATTAAATTAGATCTAGAAAAATGGAAAAATTTGCAACTATCACTAATTGGAAAAATAGAGTCAATAAAAATGAATATATTGCCCAGACTCCTCTTTCTTTTTCAAAACATACCAATACAAATTCTAAAAAACTATTTCAAAGAGTTAGATAATATGACAAGGAAATTTATTTGGCAAGGGAAACCCCCCCGGATAAAACTAAAAATGTTGCAAGAGGCAAAGGAGAGAGGTGGGTTTGGATTTCCAGACTGGAATTTGTATTACCAGGCCTCGGTAATATCTTGGTTAAGAGAATAGATGTTGTTAAAGAATGTGAGATTACTCACCATAGAAGGGCACGACCTACAGATAGGGTGGCATGCATATATGTGTGGTACGACAAAGTACAAACAAGTGGACTTTTTGTGAGACATAAAATTAGGAGCACACTTTATGGAATATGGAGGGAATTACAAGGGAAATATTATGAGAAGATTCCGGTATTGACATCGATAGTCAAGGCAGTTCAGGCAAGATGGCAGCCGCGATGGAGGGACGTTTCCAGGTCACTGTGGAGTTGGCTGCTGAAAAAATCTTGTCCTATTTGCTTCTCCTGGGCTAGCCGAATAGCTGGACAGGGGGAGAGCAGGAGGTGGTGGTGGGCACGCTGGATGGTGCTTGACCGGTGCCCACAGAGGCAGTTCGGGGATCTCACGGCCGGACAAACTGTAAAATGCCAAGAACGCCGAGAATGCTGCGAGCGGCGACCTGCTGAGAAGGAGGCCGGCGTTTTGGCTCTCGGCGTTCGGGGGATCCTGGACTGGATTGCTGCGTGGACTGCAAGGTGGCAGATCACAGCCGGGACTGGACTAAGGAGTTGTGGAGGAGATGTGATCGGGGGCTGATAGAGGACGCTGACTGGCAGATGGCCTGGGCCCAAAGACTGCGATAGGTTGGAAGGGGACATCTGGACCCTTTGAAATTCCCCTTTGGAGGAGCTTCGTTGCCGGACAGCATTCCAGCCGTGCTTGGATGTCGGAGGCCCTCCCTGCTTCCCCCAAAGTTATGGGGGGGGGGAGCGGGTGTTGTATGTACTATCTTTGGGGGTTTCTTGGGGCTTTGGACTTCGCCTGGGCTTTTTTTTTTTCCATTCTTGCCCATGGCAGCCTGGACTGCTGGTGCTCGACTAGGCAAGCATCCGCTTGTTGGAGGTGGAGAAATGCCCGGAAGAGACCTGTTTGCTGTCTGCCAGCCAGGAATGGTGGAGGTTGGAGCGAGGGGTTACTGCAAACTGGGAGTATTGCCCTGGCCTGGCTTGCTGTTGAAGACGCTGTGGTGAAGAACTGAGACCACAGTTAACATCTGGAACTGGCCCGAATTTACCACCTGTCGGGCCAGCTGATAATGATTACCCTCGTCAGAGCACCTAATTACGAGCTACCCTCTCCCCCTCTCTCTTCTCTCCCTCCCTCCTTTTTTCCTTACCATCACCCGGTTTGAGTTACCATCCTTTGTTTCTCACCCCCTCTGCTGTTTCTCCCCTATGTTCCTTTTTAAACGTACTATTCAGATTGAGCCAAAGCACTATATTGCACTTTAGGAGGTCACATTATGTTATTGTTATTGTTATTGTTGACTTTTAACTTTGATATTGTATTGTATTTTAAATTGTATTTTGTAGATGGTCATTTTAATTTATACTGTATTTAATAATTTTTTAATTAATTAATTATTGGGTGATTATGATGGTATGATTGGGGGGTGGGCCTCTTCCCGCTGGCAGGGCATGGCGGGAAAGGGTAGATGGGGACGGCGGTCCCCTCCTAGGGGTGAGGGTCGGCCAATTCCAGTGGTGTCTGGGAGAGGCAGATATGGCGGGGGCCGGGGGGTAAGCCATTACTGGGGAACGCGTACTCACCAATTGCAGGCAGTATCGCGTTCCTACCCCTCTGGCTCTTCTTAAGGGCCCGTTGGTTCGGGAATTCAGCATCCTGGACTCCGGCTGTTATATTTTAATGCCAGGTTGGTTGTAAATAAGGCCCCTCTGATCCGGGAATTAATCCTGGAGAAGAGGGCCGACCTGGTGTGCATCACCAAGACCTGACTGGGGCTGGAGGGGGGTGTTCCTCTCACAGAAATGTGCCCCGCTGGGTTTCAGGTGGTGCTCCAGCTGCGACTCCAGAGCAGGGGTGGTGGGGTGGTGGTAATTATACATCAGGAACTCCATCCAGGGGAGGGTGCAGCTCTTGAGATAGATGGGTGTGAGTCTCTCCTATTGAGGCTAGACTCAGGGGTTCAGTTGAGTCTGTTGTTAATGTACCTGCCTCCCAGCTGCGTTACATCAGCTCTGCCTGTGCTGTTCGAGGGGGTCTCTGGGCTGGTGGTTGAGTTCCCCAGGCTCTTGGTGCTTGGGGACTTCAATCTGCCATCCCTGGAGGGCTCCTCGGATGCAGCACAGGAGTTCATGGCCTCCATGGCAACCATGGACTTGACCCAAGTAATTCAGGGTCCGACTCATAAGGGGACACACACACTCAATCTGGTTTTTGTCTTGGAGCATTGGCGCCGTGATCTGGGTTTGGGGGATATAGTCATAGAACC